>JAHREE010143241.1:0-19793 GCA_033628505.1 Tringa tobata | reverse complement strand
TCTCCTTAGTTAGATGCTTTGCATAAGATGAGCCAGAGGAGAGGTGCCAAGGAGAGGAATGATTTTTTTAACGTGAACACATCAGGCAGCATTTGCAACATTTGCCCAGAGGATATTCATTCCCAGTATCGCTATTTTTGTGGTGGCTCTTTGTAACGATTAATTTAAAGTGCCAGCGTCAAGAATCATGGGAACATATGAGAATCCCAGTTTTTCTTTTAAAATAGAAGTAAGTTTCCTTCCCAGCGTTACAGAAGAAACCTGGAAAAAGGTCATCCTTAAAGATATGTAAAACACCCCTCTGCTTCTTCTCTAATCTCATGATTTTTCATTCCGTCTCTTTATTTGGAGAAGAAACCCTCTCGTTTGGAGTGCACCATATGGTTGCAGATCACCAAAATGGAAAAGCCAATATCATCCAACCTTTTGCAGCAGATGCTTCGATTTCCTAAGGTTGCTCGACAGCAGACCTGCCAGCCACCACCTTACATACACCTTTCAAGAATTTTTGTGACAAAGTTGGGCTTGTGACTCCCAAAGCTGTAAGCGAGGTGTGTGGACTGAGGATGGTACCTCCATCCATCACCTCCCAGTGTATAAATTGAATCTTCCCCTTCTCTGCCACTGCTCTGTCCCCACGCAAGAAGGAGAATTGCTGTCAGCTTTTGCCTGGGGTGCCTTGTCCATGCATTATTTGATGATGCAGCCACCTTCTTCAGGACATCTGACAATGTCACCCTGTAGGGACCTTCACCGTGGCCATGAGCAATTTTTTTTCTTACACTTCCTAGCTTTTTACCTCTTTACATCTGCTGTCTAGTGATGAGAAGGATCTGGCCTTTGGTTGGGTGTGTGGAGGAGGTAATCTCTATGTCTCTCTGTGCTTCATCTCCACCTCAGAAGATGGGACCTCTTGACCAAGGGTCTTTGTTTGTTTGGGTGCTTTCCCCAGTCATACATTTGGAAGCAACATCTTATTGCTTGACAAGGCCAGGAGAAACCTTCCCTGCAAATGTGCTTCCCTGCAGCTGTACTTTGGACATGGTGGCAGCTTCCCTCCCCTTGCCCAATGCGTGCCTTCCTGTCCCCATCCCAGGTGGCCCTGTGGGCATCTCTCTTTGCACTGCTTCTTAATAGCCTGTGCTGTGTCCACCTGGGCTCCTGGTGCTGCTGCTGCTCTCAGTCAGGCAGAAGGAAACCGAGCTTCCTCCAAACCAACCCTGGATGCAGCCTAGTGTGTGGGTAAAGCTGCTGAGGCATTGGAGCATCTGGGGTTTGGTAGAGCAGGTCAAGTGTGCTGTGGCACGGAGCATCTGGGGTTTGGTAGAGCAGGTCAAGTGTGCTGTGGCACGGAGCATCTGGCTGGATGCAGAGTCGCTGCTTTGCCTAACGCGCCAGGTCACCTTCATGCCAGGTCTTCCCTGCTGGAGCATCTTCCCATGGAGGCGCTGGACCAGTTCGGCTCGGGCAGCAGGAGGGGGTCCCACCCACCACATTTCGCTTCTTCCACCAGCTTGGGGTGAAGGATCTCACCTGTCAGCTGGAGCTGGGATTTCTGAAGCATTTCTGCCACGTCCTTAACCCCAAACCTATCGCAGATGTTGCACACACACGCTTCATGCCCAGTGACCCTTCCGTGCCTCAACAAACCACCGAACAAGCCACCTCCTTGTTTCCCCAAGACTCCTCCGTTGTCTTCTGTCGTGGCACCTTGCCTTTATTCTACCTTGTGTGTCTCTCCCCTCTCTTCCCATCCCCTTGTGTTGGGCACCCCGGGGTGAATCCCATCCCTTATGGCCTTTAGCAGGCAAAGGGCTCACAGTTATTTACCAGGAAAAGGATAAGCTACGGCGTTTATATAAAACGTATTAATAATTTTGCCCTTTCCCTCCACGTTTACCAAATTGATTTTTGAACTGCTAGCAGTCGTATTGCAATAAATATAGTTGAAATCCATTGCACGTAATGGTTTATAAATTGTGAGTCATAATTCAGCGGGAGCCTTGGGTTTGGTTTGCCGGCTTCTGCCGGCGCGTGCGTGCGCGCCTGTGTTTTCCTTTCTCCAGCCCTTAAGCCTGCACAACTCTCCAGTGGAGTAATAAATTGGGAATAATAGAAGCTCTGCTAACTAAATTTCGCTTGTCAGTCGGAAGGTTTCACGCTGTGCATTTAAGTTCTTGCAAATAGTGCAAGGTAAAAAAAAAAAAATATAAAAAATATACTACCCTTTCCCCCTCGGCTCTCTGGTCTGCGTTATCCGTGTGTCCGGATGGGAGGAGAGCTCCTGTTTTCCTCTCCCAGCAGTGACATCAGTTTATTCACCCCATGAAAATGGCCCCTTGTGCCTCTGGGCAGCATCGGTGCTGCGGGAGGGAGTGAGCTTGCAGTTCTTTTGTGATGTGGTCCTCTTGCTGCGGAGCTGAATATGAGCCAGCAGTGTGCCCAGGTGGTCAAGAAAGCCAACGGCATCCTGGCTTGTATCAGAAATAGTGTGACCAGCAGAAGTAGGGAGGTGATTGTGCCCCTGTACTCAGCACTGGGGAGGCCACACCTGGAGTGTTGTGTCCAGTTTTGGGCACCTCAATACAAGAGAGATCTGGAGGTGCTGGAGCGGGTGCAGAGGAGGGCAACGAAACTGGTGAAGGGCCTGGAGAATAAATCATATGAAGAGAGGCTGAAGGAGCTGGGACTGTTTAGTATGAGGAAGAGGAGGCTGAGGGGAGACCTCATCACTCTCTACAACTACTTGAAAGGACACTGTAGAGAGGTTGGTGCTGGTCTCTTCTCACAGGGAATTAATGACAGAACAAGAGGGAATGGCTTCAAGCTGCATCAGGGTAGGTTTAGACTGGACATTAGGAAGAAATTCTTCACAGAAAGAGTGGTCGGGCATTGGAATAGGCTGCCCAGGGAGGGGGTTGAGTCACCATCCCTGGATGAGTTTAAGAGACGATTAGATGTGGTGCTGACGGATATGGTGTAGGGGAGAACTTTGTAGGGTAGGGTAGATGGTTGGACTCGATGATCCCAAGAGTCTCTTCCAACCTAGATGATTCTATGATTCAGCATCAAGCACCAGAAGGTCCCTGGGAGGGGGAAGATCCAGGTGGGAGCAGCTTTGCTCTGCCTCATCCCCCAAAAGTTTGGCCCTGGCAAAGAAGAGGTGCTTGGGAAGCAGGAGCATCCTGACAGTGGGACAATGCCCCCTCTCCCCTCTCCTCCCCATGGATGGTGCAAACCGCTGCCTCTGCCAAAATCACTTNGCTTTGCTCTGCCTCATCCCCCAAAAGTTTGGCCCTGGCAAAGAAGAGGTGCTTGGGAAGCAGGAGCATCCTGACAGTGGGACAATGCCCCCTCTCCCCTCTCCTCCCCATGGATGGTGCAAACCGCTGCCTCTGCCAAAATCACTTTTGCACAAACACACATCCCTGCAGCCACTGTCCCCAAAAAACGTGACGGCTGAGGGGCTGGGCAGGGGAAGCAGGAGGGTATTGTGCAGGGAATGATGTCCCCCCCCGGGGTACAGATTCCAAGCTGAGCCCGGCGCGGCGGCCGGGCAGGAAAATCCATATCTGCCGCAGATTTATTATCAGTTGGGTGAAATGTGGCACAGATATTTTTAAAACACGGGGCCATTAAGCTCTCCAAATGGGCCAGCTCACCTGCTATTTTAACAACACGCTGTGACACCATCTTATTTTATAAGTATTCCTCCCGGACTGATTAACTCTAAGCTGTCGCATCCCATTTGGAGGGAGGTAAATGCCATCGAGATGACCGCTCTGGTCACATTGAAACTGTTTTAATGAGTTTTTATGGGGCGCAGGAAATTTAAGTGCCAGTCAGGGTTCTGGAGAGGGAAAAAATGGATCGGTTAGGAATGGTGGTGTTTACGTTGCTTTTAATTTTCTTTCTCTTTTCTTGGCATGGCCACGTGTTTATTGTGGGATGGGTGCACGAGAGCTCGCGGACTTCGTCTGGGTCCCAGTGATGAAGAGGATGGGAATGTTTAAAGTGTCATCCCAGCAACATGAAGTGTTTGCAATAGTGGCACATTCCTGGGTGCAGACCCATTTTTTTGTGCCAAAAAAACCTCTTTTCCTGAAAAAAATCCCCCCCGCCGGGTGTTGCCAGTGTCCAGCATGCGCCCTTGGGCAAGGGCTCTTGGAGAGGCAGTGCTAAGAGGAATGGGGGTGAGGTCATGGAAAAGGGAAAACAAACTATGTCTCGTGTCTGGGAATCAGCTGCCAGCATGAAAAAAAACGGGTGGAAAAAGGGGCTTTTCAGCTTCCCAGCTTGGGGCAGCCCCGGGGATGGTGAAGGGGTGGGCTGCTCAGCTCTGCGGTCTGAGTGGTTTTGTCCAAATGAGTTTATTTTGGAAAAAAAAAAAAAAAAAAAAAAAAGAAAATAAATTAAAAGCTTTGGATAAAAGACGTCTGGGTTTTGCTTATGTTGTCGTGAGATGCCGGGAAGCTGGTGAGCTTGGGGGATGCTTGCAGCATCGCTGCTCCATCACGCCCAGGGGAGCGACGCAGAGAGGGACCATGGCCCCTCTGCCAAGCCCCCGCAGAGCAAGCCCTGCCATCACCTTGATGCCCCCACTGTGCACCCCCCATGCCAAGGCAGGGATTCACTTTTGGGGGGGCTTGGTGCCCCTTTTCCATCACCAACCCATCACCTCACCCGCGAAATGAAGCACGGCTCTCCTGCGGGAGCCCAGCGCTGGCACCCGCAGTGGGAGGAGGAAGCCAAGTAGAAGCATGACACATCCCAGAAAAAAAAAAAAAAAAACAAAACAAGAGAGGAATGAGTGCAAGGAGCTGGATTTGGAGGCCAGGAATGACAGTGTTTAACCCTTGGTGGGACTCGCTGCTCTGGGGCACTATGCATAGGATGGAGTTGGTACGGGCAGGCGGGTAAATTTGGGGAAAAGAAGGGAGGCACCGGTGACCTTCCATCCCTGGCTGAGGGGTTGAGGAGCACACCATGCAGCTTCAGCTGGGGCCTTTGGCAGGGCCAAGCAGTGGCCCTGGAGAGCACTGGAGCCCAACCATGCTGGCTGTGTCCCAGTGCCATCTGCCTTCCCACCAAGCCAGCCACCCTGCTGAGCCGTGCCGTGCCAGATGCAGGAGGCGAGAGTCATCCGGGAGAGTGGGAGATATAGGGTTACTTCCAGTAGGCTGAGAAATCAGCAAGGTGGTAATTTGGGGTTGCTTAACAAAAATTGGGCACAGGTTCCTCTCCTGATGTGCATCAGGGATAACCATGTCCACCTGCAGGGGTTTTAGCCATCATCCCTTCACCTGTACCCGAGCCCTGCTATCAGCTTTAAAGGGGGCTTGTAGAGGGGGCTCTTGGCTCTAGGATCTGGTGGGTAGGAGGTGTTGGACCTGGATGCTTGGTGGCCCTGGAGTTGCTGAGAGTTGCCTGGGCACTGTGGGATACACAGGTAGGAGATACGGCAGCTGTAGCATGGTCATGAGAGTTGAATGTCTGCTGCAGAGGGGTTTTTGGTGGTTTTGTTGGTTTTTTTTTTACAAGTAGCCCTTAATAATAATTTGCTAAAGGTCTATACTCTGCTACTAATGCTGCTACAAGCAGAGGAGTGTGAGCACCTTCTGGTTTTCACCTTTAGGAATGAAAAAGGAAACCTTGGTCCTAATTCCTGGCAGAGTATTCCCCAAACTGCCTGTGCTCTGCCCTGCTCCCTTTTTTTTCTGTTACAATCGCAGTGGAGCTTTGCTTGGAAAAATTGAAAAAGTAGCCAAGAAGAATACACACAACTGCCCAGGAGAGATAATCAGTTGTTAAAACACGCCTGCTGCTCTAATTAGAAAGGAAATGAAATTGGGTTTAAGTGGAATTAACTGAAGGCTGCCTTATCCTGTCCATCTATTGTGCTCTCCTGGCCCTTCTGGACAAACACGATGGAAAGAAAAAAAGAAAGCTGATCCTTTCTGAAGCCCCCATCCTGTAGAGATACCTCCTGAGCCTGGACCTGAGCAATGCCAGAGGAAGTCTTCTGATCAGCCAAAAGGTACCTTCAGCTTCAGTGTCACCACTTACAGGGGTTTGTGCAGAGCTCACGTTTCACTGCTTGCCCCTGTGCTAATTGCTGGCATCCAGGGAACAGGCAGAAGTAGATTGCCTGTGTCTAATAGGTGGTTTAAGATGTTAGAAATGATTTTCTGTTTATTAAATCTTGGTCGGTGCCGTGGATATCTTCCACTTCTTTGGGTGAAGGGTTAAAAGCCCGTGTCATTGATGCTATTATAACAGCAACAATGCTAATAGACTTCACCTCTCCTTGGAAAGGAGAACCAGAGTGGCCCTTAAATCTGTCCCCTCGGGAGGAAAGTGTGCAAACAGGTAGACTGTGTTATGTAGTCAAGATGCTTTTGTTGTCTGCTCTGCCCTTCTTCACCTTCTTGACAAGAGGGTGATTCATCCTTTGGCCTTCTCCGGAAAGGTCCTCTCCTTCTGCGTGCTCCTCACTGCTCTCTGCTGTTTGGGGAATGGCTCTGGGTTTTCCCCTAGGTGGCTGAGGATCTCCAGGATGCTAGCAGCTCTTAAAAGTGGGTGAAATTAAAGCCTGGTGATGATAAAAAGAAACGGTGAGGTATTGGCATGACCCTTATAGCATCTGCGAGGAGGCTTCTCGCAGTGCCTCGACACCCTGCCTGACACCTCTTGCAGCAAAAACACCTTCTCTCTGCTTTCACTTGAAATCTGGCTTTGCGGGTTCGGAGGAGGGGGAAAAAAGACGTTAGCGCTGTGTCAGGAGCTTGCCTGGAAACCCAGAAAAGATGGCTTTAAAATTAGCTTGGGGTGGTGATGGGGGAGCACCAGGACCAGCACGCATCTCCAGCTCTCCACAGGTATCGGTGGGAGAAACCCAGTGATCAAAGGGAGAGGGAAAACTTGGCCCGTGGGAAGGCTTTTTGAAGGTGAATGTCATGTTGAAATTAGAACCACAAGTCCCAGCAGGGAAGGCCTTATCTGAATAGCAGCTTGCGTGGCAGTAGCTAGGCCAGTTTTAATTCCTGTTGGCTGATTTGAGTGTATTTATTGGCAGCAGTCAATGTTTGGAGATATTTGCCCATTTCAATGTTTCTAGGCGAGATCCTCTGCAGCCATCTTATGCCATGCAGCCTTCACCATTACCTCTGAGCCTGAATGCCAAGGGTGGAACTCTTCCAACCAGACGTCCCAAAGAGCTCAGACCCTGGTTAGGTGCTGGAGAGATGTTTCACGAGAGGGCTGCGTGCATCTTAAAAAAAAAATTTGGCTGGTCTTCCTCTTCCCAGTGTCCTCCCAACATCTCCTTCTGTCAACCTTTGCATTTAATACCTGTGCAACTGCAAAGTAGGAGCAGTAATGCCTAGGGCTGGCAAGATGTCCTCACGTGAAGCCATCAAGGTTGGAGTGAGATGCTGTTGCAGGGTGCGGGCCCTGAGGCAGTGAGTTCCAGCAGTAAATCATCCAGCCCACTCCAAAAAAAAAAAAAAGACATCTTTTTCCCTTTTATATTTAAATCCAGCTCCCATCCCTGCATGTTTTCATGCTTTGAGAAAAGGGGAAATACCTTCCTGGAACCATTTGTTATGTCTGCTCTATTATGGCCCTCTTATTCAGCTACTTTCTGAAACTGCCAGTCCCTGACCCATCAATCTCTCCTTGTCTCTGCTGCTTTCCATTACTTGTTTCGGAGCTTTCTGCTACATCTTTTCTTGGATTAAAAATGCAGCCATACATTATACATCCTCCGAGGAGTTAGGGGAATTTGATGAGTGGGCTCTTTGGAAATGCACTCCTAGACGTGTACCCAAGCCTTTTGAAATGACACATCTACAACATGGGAGAGACTTTCAGCTGGGCCATGCGCAAAGGAAGGGAGCCACTTCTGGCTTTTTCCCTTGCATCAAATTCCTATAGATCCCAGGACTTCTGCCCGACTGTCATGGCTCACTTTAGAGAGGCCCTGACTGATAAATGAGCAAATTGCTGGATGGCTGAAAAATGTGAACTCCACATCCTCTGTAATTTGTACTGCCACACAACTGTTTGTGGAAGTGAAATGCAATCGATGTATCAGACCAGAAGGCTCCAATTTAATCTCTGCAAACACTGAAGAGTCAAGATTTTTCTCTTGTTGTCTTTTTTTTTTTTTTTCTCTGAACTCCATCCCATCATGCTCAGACAAAAATCTTTGGGTAATTTCATACCTTTGTACTTTTTTATTTCATATCTTTAGGTGAAACTCCCTCCTTGTCCAGAGGGTCAGCAGATGTATCAACTAAATCTAACTGAAATCCTGCTCCCTGGTTGAGGAATTGGTAAAAATGACCAAGTGGGATTTATCTGTCATGTTGTGCATCTGGCTGTCCTGGGCACTTTTGCTGAGAGGAGCATCTCTGATGTTTTTTATCTTTTCTTACACTCATCTTGACTGCTGTCTTTGATTCAAGACCCAGAAATGTCCTGCTTGTCCCTCTTGTGCTTGCCTGCCTGACTAGGGGATGGATTGGGACCATGATCTTTGCTCTAAGGGGTTTCTGAAGGCATCTAATTTGGTTCAAGACCAAGACATGGCACAGCTGTTGGAGCCAGTGCTGTGTCCCCCAAAGAAACCTCATTCACCAGGAGGCTCATCTGTCCTCTCCAACCTGTAGAGCTGTAGAAAGCTCAACCACGTAGCAGCTGTGAGATGGTTGATCTGCATAATTTTGTGTTTTACTTGTTTCTGGGTGGTTTTAATCTGTTGCAATTAGCTAGCAAGCCTTGTTTTCTTTATGACCATTTGTAGTGCTGATTGTTTGCCATACATCTTTGGGCCCGAGCCAGGGAGAGCAGCAGTCTGGAAACCAGCTGGTACCTGAAGCTGGTCAGAGCACTGGACTGATGCACAGATTATTTTATGATGACTGATTTTGATTTGGAGCAATGAAGAGGTGAAGGTCTGATTTTTTTTTTGATTTTTTTTTTTTTTTGAGCTTGGAGTATTGCTCCCCACCTTCCAAAAAAACCCCAAAACTGTTAAAAAAAAAATAAAAGAAAAAAAACACCAACAAAAAACCAAAAAACCCCCACAACCAAACTTCTACTCATTGGCTCCTTTGAGTTCAGGTCTAGTTTACACTGAAGAACTAGTGCATAACTGCTCAGTATGAGTTGAGAAGACTTCATTGCTTGATGATGGTCCGCAGGAGATGCAGATTTTGGAGTTGCTCCATGAGACTGTCAGCTGCAGAAGGAAGAAGGCATCACTGCTAACTCCTGCTTAAGTTACCTGACTGTTGCCAGTTCAGAAAAGATTTGTTGGCCAAGGAGTGAGCTTGCTTCCAAAATTTGGGAAGCAAAAAGAAAGAGTTGAAGGCTGCTTTGCAAATCTGTGCTACTTGCAGAGTAGGAGTGGATGAATGTGTTAAAAGAGCAAATTTGTCTCTGGGAGGTAGAGCGTGTCATCAGTGCAACTTGCAAAGTTGCCCTTCTGCAGGAATCGGGTTGCCATGGTTAGTGGAGAAGTCTGGATGGTATGGTCATTAGGAGGTGGTGATGTAAACACCAGCCTTGCTCTACGTGCTCTCCTGGTCCTGTTTTTTTCCAGAACTCTTTCTCTAACTGCACGGTGGACACCAGTCAGGGTCTTGCAGAGAACTCTTTCCGTGGTTATACACCTTCCCAGGAGGGCTGCCGTGCAAGAGACAGGAGCATCAGACACAAGCTTCTCAGAGCTTAAAATAATCAGCTTTATCTAGTAAAAGCTCAAGGATCTGCATCATCTGAGCGCTGGTACTCTAGCTGTGTCAGGAGGAGATGTGGGCAGATGGGGACAGAAAAAAAAAAAAGTGACTCCATTAGGACCCAGCAGATGTACATCCGTGTCTTTTTGCTGATGAGGTTGTCCTTCACCACATCCCTATGTGTGGGCTGCAAAGTAGAAGTCCCCGGGGCACAACTCTGCTGCAGAAGGGAAGCTGGGCTTTTAGGCACCCCTAACCCCCTTGGGATGCACCCATCTTCCAGGTGCAGCTATGGGGTGGGGGATCTTGACCCTCCTTTCCCCCCATCTCTCCCAGGTATTTGGGGTGTCCTGTTTGGGAGTTGGGGTGGCTTGGGGTTTCCTGCCGTGCAAGATCTTGCACGGAGTCAGCCTGGGATTGCAGGTGCTGCTGGGTCAGAAATCATAATTCATGTCTCTCTTCCTGGGTCACGCTTGAAATTAATAAATGGCCTCGAAAAAGTGGGCAAGTTTCCTTTTATTAATACAGTCTGGGCTCTTTCTTTGCCTGTGGGTGTCCGGGCACAATTGGGTCATGCTTTCAAGCTCTCTTGCAACCCAGAAAACACAAGGTTTTCTTTTGCGGTGAGGACCGAGATGCTCTGCTAATTGCAGGACTCCCGAAGCAGGATCTTTGGGCAGGGGGAGGAGAAAGAAGGAAATGCAGTGATGAAATGGTGATGTGGTGTGGCTGGCAGGTGTGGATATCCTTCAGTAAGATCCATAAAAGCCCACGTCGGGGTTTGCAGGCTTGTAATGAAGCCGTTGCAAAGCATGCGCTGCTGGATGGCTTCCTGGGACTAGCTCTTAGTGGGTCTTAATGGGCCAAAAAAAAAAAAAAATGGGAGGCTGTAAGGGGGAGGCTGAGGTGAAGCCCTGATTGCGAGGCAGCGTGGTGTAAGTGTCTCAGCACCCAGCTGAGCTTTTTGTTACAAATGTATGAAAGGAGTGAGAAAAGTGGTGTTTCTCCGAGACCACGTTGAAGATGGGTGTTTGGCAGGTACCTTGTCAGGAGGGATTACTCTGTGGGGGAGAGATGCCAGAGGAGAGGAATATTAAGGAGAGTTTGCGGGTTCTTCTTTCCTGGGGGACTTTGAGGGATGCATGTGTGCTGCTGTAAAAAGGAAAATCCCCCACACACACACACCAAAAAAAAAAATCTGCTGTGGCTTGAGCATCTCTCCTGTGGAGCACAGCCTTCTTGGCATGGCTTCCCTCCTGCTGGGGCCCCCAGGTCACTGTTGTCTCTCCAGCATCACCCATCTCACCTTTCTTTTACATTCAGGATATCGAAATGTTAGTTTGGGGGTGTTTGTTGGGGGAGATGGAATTTGGATGCCAGGCTGGCTCCCCATCCTGGTGGTGAGTACTGGGGTCCAGGCACCCCAGGGCTGTGTGTACGGATGGTGGTGACCACAAAACAAGAGGGGGGAGGAAAAAAAGAAACCACATGCACAGGAGGGGAAAATAATCAAGCCGAGGGGAAGGAAAAAAAAAAAACAAAAAAACAACTTGTCCTCTTATAAAAGCCCTCCTCCCCTCGAAAGAAATAAAAGCCAGAGTGAAATGAAGGTAAATGCCAGAGGTTTAAGTACCACGCTGCCGAGTGTGTTTTAAAGGTTACCTTTCAGGAGGTTGAAGAGAGAGAGAGAGAGCGAGCGACAGAAAGGGAAGGAGTTGGAGCACTTCCCATTGCGAGGACCACTCCAGCTCTTAATGGATTTTTATACCCCTGTCTGCTTTTCATGACATTATTAAAATTGTTTATTTTTAATTTTTTTTTTCTCCCCCCTTTCTTCATCTGAGGAAAGGGGTCGGGAGGGGGGCAGGAGGACAAACTCTGTTGTCATGGCAACATCCAGCTACACAGCGCACATCTGCATTGCTGATTTGGAGCAAAAAAAGGAAGTTTTGGGGTAGTTTTTAAAGAGGAGAGAAAGAAGCCGTGTCTGTGAGCATGTACGTGCACACACACACACACATGCACATGGCAGGATAAAAGTCACAGGGTTTAATTACAGGTGTGGGCAGGTGACATTTCCAGTGCTTACCTGACCAGGGTAAAGCAATGAGGAGCCTGAAGCAAGGTGAACACCTGTGTATAATGTGAATTCTATATGGCAGACACCCCTCTTGCCTTACACCTAGCAAATAGTACCCCGTTTCCTATTCAAAAAGCATGCCAGAATTTATCTCCAGCTTGGGGTCTATGCCTTTACCTTTGGTAGGTTGTGTATGTGCCTGGCAGACCTGGGAGATGTGGGTCGTTATCATCTAAAAATGGGGATAAAATGGCTCTTGAATAGCAAGGACCATCTTTCTGCACCCCGCAGGGCTCCCCGTCGTCTGCTCCCCTGCAAAGTCAGGCTGCTGGGTGAAACCTGGGTGCCACGTGTGGCCTCAGCACCTGACAGCCTGGGGTACTAAGAATCATGAAATCATCTAGGTTGGAGAAGACTCTTGGGATCATGGAGTCCAACCATCAACCCTACTCCACAAAGTTCTCCCCTACACCACATCCCTCGGCGACTCTTAAACTCATCCAGGGATGGTGACTCAACCACCTCCCTGGGCAGCCTATTCCAGTGTCTGACCACTCTTTCTGTGAAGAACTCTTTCCTAATGTCCAGTCTAAACCTACCCTTGTTGCAGCTTGAAACCCTTCCCTTTGTTCTATCTCTAATTATCTGTGAGAAGGGACCAGCACCAACCTCTCTACAATGTCAAATGTAGCCTCTAAGGCGAGAGGGCCTAATGGCACAGGACCTGCCACCACTTGCTGCTCCGTGCTCCCTGGTGGACCCCCACCTTCACCTTCCCAGCGGGACGGGAGGCAGGAGGACCACTGCAACACCCCAGGAGACAGTTCTGAGCCTTCCCAGCTCCTCCCCAGGACAGCCGAGGATGCTCTCTGCCTGCTGGACAGGGCTTGGCGTGGGTTTTGCCTCCAGAAGGAAGGAGGTCTGGAAAGCAGCGTGGCTCGGTGACACTTGCCAGCCCCCCCGGCACGGCTCTGAGCTGTCACACAAGCTGCTGTAAAATGGCACAGCCCTTCCTGCAACCCTTGCTCTCCTTGGAAGGGGGATTTCAAAGACAGAGCAAGCAAAGCTCTGCTCTCCGAGGGAAGGAGAAAGCCTTCTTTCCACCCTGCGTGCAGGCAGGTGGGAAAAAAGACATATGCTGAAGGTGTCTGCTGTTCTATTTAATCCTCCTTTCTCCTTCCAGTTCCTCAGCCCTTTGATTGGGTTTCCCCTCTTTAATTTTCTTTTTCTGTCAGAAGACAAACCCAAGGTATGCACCCAGTGATGTTCAGCCTCTGTCATGGCCAAACGAGTTCCAAATTACTCAGAATGAGCTGCCTGCCACAAGTCCCATCTTTCCTGTCCACCCAGCCANGGAGGTGACACAGAAGGAAGGGTCCCCAGCAAAATGGTAATCTCCATCTCTGTGGGCCTCAGCTCCCACGCTGGGTGCCCTGACCAGGCTCTTACAGGGTGTCAGATGGCCTCACGGAAACAAATTATCACTTTGGTTGGGGGGGGGCTGATATGATCTCATTTAATGCTGCTTTTACCAGCCACACGTGGTGCCCAGCAGGACCCAGGCTATGCTGGCGCTGGGGGAAGCGAGCAGAGATGACAGAGGGTGTGTCCCCCCTCAACACGGAGCTCAATTTTACCCACTCTCACAGCCCCTGCAGAGAGGGCTTTGCTGTAATCACACGCACGGCAGGAGGGAGAGGAGGAAATCCCACCCCACGGGGGGACCAGGAGGAGCGAGGTCCCCTCCCGTGGGAGATGGGGGTTGCAGGACCTCCTCCTCCTTCACAGCCACCAGCCTTGTCTCCACGGGAAAGGTTTCGGCAGCGATCCCCAGCTCCTGGCAGGGGACCAGGAACGGGTGACAGGGGTGGTGGATGCTACCATCTCTTCACCTCTCTCCCATCTCTCTGGATGCATCAGTGGGCTGCATCCGTATCCCCACCGAGCACCGGGGTAGGGACATGGAGAGGGCACCCTCTGTCCCTAGAGCTCTGTCCCTCACCGAGCCCCCTCTTGCAGGACCTGCCGTGCCACCACCACACCAAGTCACCCGGACACGCTGTTCCTCCAGCAGACGGGTGGGAAAAGGGTTAACTTGTTAAAACTTCTCAGCTTCACATCTGAAACCTGTGTTTTGTCGGCAACCAGGTAGTACATCTAATAAAATGAACCTAATCTTTACTCCAAAGCTGAATTCTTTATTTTTATTTTTTTTTTTTTTATTTCTCCAGGGGCTCTGGTAACTGCTGCTTTGCTCTTACTACTTTTGCTTTTGTTTCACCAGGAAGCCCACAATAAAAACACAGTGCAAACGCTCGGGGAAGAGCAGAAGTCGAGATGAGGGGGTTATTGGAAATACTTGGGGTGACACGGGAGTCACGCAGCGACCGGGCAGTGCCCCCCACCAGCTCCTCCTGCCCCTGACCGTGTGGTCCAGCGAGAGCTCTGCCAGGATGTGCCTTCACCGGGGATGGGATGAGGCTGGATCCTGATGCTGCGCTGGCCATGCTGCTCTCCCTGCAAGGTAGGACTGGAAAAGCATTAGACCTTTTTTTCTTGCAAGACCAGGGTTCAGCATCCCTGCTGGAGGAGAGCAGCAGCACCTATTCCTGCTGTGCTCGGGCTTGGTTATGGCGTGGTGGCCGAGGAGAAAGAATAAGGAAGCCGTGCTATCATCAGGAAGAGGCAAAAAAAACCCAAACAACCCAACTGGTCAGGCTCAGCCTCTCTTGAGGCTATACGGTGTGTGCCAGTGTATATATTTTGGTTTTGGGTTAGCTTTCTTTGCCTCCCAGCAGCCCAGAGCTGTACCCTGGAGACCCAGGCCAGTGATGCAGGGATGTGCAGCACCCGACGCCTGCGGTGATTGCTTAATGTGGAAGGCACTTGATTAGGACTCAGGTCCTATGGGTTTGGTTGATAATGCGGCTACAGAAGTAGGGGGGAAGGGACATGAAAGCAAGGGAGAGATGGAGATTTAATTGGATAATTCTCACTGAAGCATCTCCTGGTTAACCAGGCACAACCCCACCTGCATCTTTACATTATTTTGCATGTTAACAAGGTCTGCATCCCGTGAAGCTGCTGGTGGGGCATGAGGGGTTATTAAACCTGGCAGTGCCACTTCCATTTATCCTCCAGGGTGACTAAAGGATGTAACTGGATGTCAGTGCTCCTCCTCTCCGGCAGCCCTTGGGCAGCTGGATGCCTGGTGGGGAGGCTGGGCTCTTCCTTAGGATGCTCGGGCACAGGGTTGGAGCAAAATGCTGCTGTTCAGGAGCTTGGGCAGCTTTAGTGTCATCGTGAGCAGATGCTATCCACCAGCAGAGAGAAAAATGATAAAGCTTTAACATATAGCCTCCATCAGGGTGGGCGAACAGGAGCCCTGCCTTTATTTTGCCTTTTCCCCTGCACTTGACTGATGAGTAATTGCATGAAACAGGGTAGTGGGAGCAGAATCATAGAATAATTGAGGCTGGAAAGGACCTTTAAGATCATCAAGTCCAACCATTAACCTAGCACTGCCAAGTCCACCACTAAACCGTGTCTCTCAGCACCACATGTACAGGTCTTTTAAATACCTCCAGGGATGGTGACTCCACCACCTCCTTGGGCAGCTTGTTCCAATGCTTGACAACCCTTTTGGTGAAGAAACTTTTCCTAATATCTATCCTAAACCTTCCCTGGTGCAATTTGAGGGCCTTTCCTCTTCTATTGCCTCTTACCTGGGAGAAGAGACCGACCCCCCCTGGCTACACCCTCCTTTCAGGGAGTTGGAGAGAGCGAGAAGGTCTCCCCTCAGCCTCCTTTTCTCCAGGCTCAACACCCCCAGCTCCCTCAGCCTCTCCTCAGGAGACTTCTTCTCCAGACCCCTCACCAGCTTCTTTGCCCTTCTCTGGACCTGCTCCAGCCCCTCAATGTCTTGTAGTGAGGAATGGAGCAACCAGGAGAACTGCAAATACCTGGGCTTGTTTATTTTGCTCTCCCTAATTATCAAAACCAACCTGAATGGATGGATTTCTTTCTCCCGAGGCTGGGCTGGGCAGAGACATTAAGCTGGGTGGGAAAGACCTGCAAGAGATGGTCACGGACAAATGCTTAAAAAAAATAAATATATCACCAGCAATTTCTGGAGTCCTTCCCATCCCAGGCAACCTGACCTTCAATTTGTTGAACTTCATCCCACAATTTTAATGGTTGTTGGTGCAAATGGTTGTTCCTGGAAACACCGAGCCATCCCCCAGCCTTGAGGGAAATTCATGTTGGCCTTGTAATCGTCCCCCGACAGCCCCCCTCCCCAGGAGGTTTTGCTCCGAGCACTTTATTTATCTCAGGAGCACAGTGCTGTTCTCTGGGAGGTTGCCCTCTACTACAGCCCTCAGAAAACATGTCCTGAAAGATGTCACTCGGCAGGGAAGCAAGGCATAAATGCTTTTGTCTGAAAAAGCTGCAGAAACAAACACCAAGAAGGTGGAGGAAGGTCTCAAGTTCTCTCCTCGCCAGCATCAGTAATGGTCCTAGCAGAGAGCCAGGGAGAAAACTGTTGTAGGACCAGCTCCTGCCATAGGTCCCCCCTAGACCAGGTGCTTTTCACATTGGCTTCTAGGAGGGGAAAGATTTGAATAAGCAGCTGATTATCCCAAATTGTCAAAATTATTGTGGGTAGTAAATGAGCAGCAGCAAGTGGAGGCAGGTGACGCAAATTGACTCATAACGAGTCACAGGGAACATCCTTCTCCCAAAGCATGGTCACAGCTTGGATTGACGCAGCCTTTGACGGGTGTCCTGTAACCAGAGGAAATCTCTCCGAATGCCACCAGGTTTGCCCACGCTGGCACCGAGTCCTTCTCCAAAGGGAGGTGCTTTTCTGGAAATGAAAATGAATGAGTTCTTCTGGCTTGGCTCCATCCAGGTTTTGCCAGGTAAGTGATGCCATGGCGGGGACCCGTCACTGCTGCTCCCTGAGCTGCGTGGCTCAGACCAAGAAGGGACATTTAAAATCCCCAGGGTCCCCAATCCAGACAGAACTTTTAGCCAGATTTCCGAAGGAAACGGAGGTTGTGTGCTCATGCTGTCTCTGCCTAAGTGCCTGTCTGTTTGCCAGCACCCCTTTCATCCCTTCCAAACCTGCTGTGTGATTTAAGGGCAGTTTGGAGAGGCTTTCAGGTCCCAGAGGCAGCCACGGGGTGCAGAGGGACCATGCCTGTGTCCCCACCAAGGAGGAGAGTGCGGCATCGGGAAGAGCACAGCCAGTAATAGACATCAGAGACTCCTCACCAACGCCCATCTGCTCGGGAAACACAAACTCCATTCAAAACCAGGCACCTCCAGCCCTGTTGCTCACAGAAAGAGACATCAGGCTCTGGCAACCTCCAAAGCCTCGTACTTTGGGATTTTGGATTTAGGTCAACGTAAGGCGTTAATTTAGTGTCAGCAGGAAAGGTTCCAGTCCCTCAAACATGCACCGCCCTGGTTTGGGGGCAAGAAGGGAGGTCTCTACACCAACCTGCAAGGCATGGCACCGTTGTTAGTGACTCACCCAAAAGACCAGCGTTGGCAATATTCAACGCAGAAGACGTGCCGCAGGAGTGGCCACCTCTACACCAGCGGGCCTACACAACTTTGGTCAACTATTGTGGTCTTTTTCCAGATATTATGATGGTCTCCTTTGCTGCCTGGTAGATTTTTCGCCCACCTTCTTGGCAAAGACAGTGGGAGGCTTTGTGCCAGCTGCCCCTTTTCTTGAGCGGCTCTTGTTTTTGTCTGATGAGCCCAAAATCAAGAAGCCACCACCCTCCTACGCTTTTCCCCTTTACCCAATATGGGGTTGTGGTTGTGAATAGAGACCTCAAGCTCCATTTCAGCACGTGTGGATGGGAACAACATTTATGGGGGACTGCTTTTTCCCTTGGCTTCACTACCAATTGCTTGGTCATGGAGGACGTAAGACAAAGTGTGCTGGATTGAGCTGCAAGATCTTGCTCGCTTATCTCCATCACAGGGGGGGAAACTGCCGCACTTCCAACCCACCAGCAGAGACCAGGAGCACTCGGGTCTTTGGTGACGCTGGAGGTGCCATCGCAGAACATCGTCCCTAAGCGTCGGATGACGTTGGCCAACTGGAAGACCGGGAGATGAGATTCAAGGCTCATCACAAATAGACGTGCACTGGGATGTGTGGCTGGAGACCCTGGCCCCTCCAGCCCGTGTCCTTCCTGGACGTGGCCCGTCTGGCGGATACCCCTGCAGTTGTTGGCAGGTATATTGCAGGCGGAAACTGGGCTTTGCCTTGGAGAGCACGGGGTGTCATTCAGCAGAGGATGTTCCCAGCGCTGGGCAGTGACACACATTGTTAGCAAGGCCAGGCTGAATCAAGAAAAACAAGTTAGATGACACTCAGCGATCAGTAATTCCTCCCCCTCGCTCATAACTCTGTCAGCCCTTTCAGCTGGATTGTCAAAATACGTTTGTCACAGAACAATTCCTACTTTTTTTTTTTTATTATTAGTATTTTTTTTTTTCCCCTCCTTTTTTCAGACCCTGGCTGAAGTCATCTGTTTGGAATGAAACCCGATATTCATTTCCTCTCTGGGCAGTTGATTTTATTATTGGCTCACCTGCTCCCGCAGTTGAAAAGCTATGAGGCTGGCTGGGTCTTCAAAATTAAATTCTGTTGGGTTTTGGGTGGCGTGGCTTGTTTTTTTTCCAGCCTTGCGTATTCCATGACTGCAGGTTACTGGCAGGGATTTGAAGATGTACTTGGCAAAGGCACTTTCTGTCTGGGATGGGGATGAGCAAAACAGGAAGCCTGCTTCTCTCTAAATCAGCATCTTTCCAAAGACGCAGGTTATTCCAAAGCAGGACAGACCTTGCTTGTGCCTTGCACATCTTTTGCTGGGGATGAAGAGGAGCTGTGGGCAGTCACTAGATATTCCACCAGGCACATGAGGCTGAAAGAGGACAGTGTGGGTTAGTTTGTTGTTTTTTTTTTTTTTGGGGGGGGGGAAGGCTCCTGCTCAGCCTTAGCTTGGAAGCTGGGAGCTCCTCCAGGCTAGGATGGACTTGGGATGTTGCTTGGTCTTGGGATCCTTCCCAAGCTCCCCGATTTCTGCCAGGGAAGGATGAATTTTGCTGCTTCAGGGACCGTGTTCAGGACAGGCTCAGTTTTGAATTGCACTGCCAGCTTTGCTTATTTTAGTTACTGATCTTCTCTGCTGGTCTAGTAGAAGATCTTGGGACGGAGGGAGGGAGGGACACGTGCCCCATTGCATTGTAAGACCAGCTCTGCCAGGCCAGACCCAAAATTCTGTAGGGGCTGCTCGGAGAACTCTGTTAAAGGCTAAGAAACTTGTGATGAGCCACCGTAGGATTCAACTCTCCACCTTTCTGTGTCTAGATGATGTTATCTTCAAGGCCCAAGGGTAGGAGCAAAGCCCTAACCTCTCTTGACACCAGCTTTCACCTTTCCAGCGATACCGGCTGCCTCACTTCTCCGGGCACATGATTGCCATGCCTGGCCCTTCCGTGGGAATCCTGGCTGAGACATTTGCTCCCTTGGAGTTCCCTGCAAATGCTAAACGAGGCGCTGAAGCCAAAAAGCTGACCTCACCGTTTCTCAGCAGGAAATCGAGTTTGCCAACAACTGGTATTTTCACTGACCTCATAGGGTGAAAGATCCGAGTCCTGTCTTACCTGGAAAAGCCGGCCACAAGGCAGAGCTGGTAGCAGGAGCCAGCTTCTTTACTGGAAGAAATATTTTTAGCCTGGCGAGGCGTTGCACTGGGAAGCTTATTCCTTCAGACAGTAATACCTCGGTCCATCAGAGCGAGCCTGTGGGCTCTTGGACTCCAGCGCCTGGAGGAGTAGCCCGGCCGGCCATCCCCGAGCATCCTCCAGCATCACCCTTGAGCATCCTCCAGCATCATCCCTGTGCATCCTCCAGCATCACCCCCGAGCATCCTTCAGCATCA
>JAHREE010143225.1:0-21318 GCA_033628505.1 Tringa tobata | reverse complement strand
AGTCCCTAAAGGGGCTCCAGGAAAGCTGGGGAGGGACTCTTGATCAGGGAGGGGAGCCATAGGAGGAAGGGGAAGGGTTTGACACTGAAAGAGGGGAGATTGAGATGAGATCTGGGGAAGAACTTCTTTGCTGTTCCAACTTCACTCCCTCTACTTCCCATTTCCAGATGAAAATTGAATCAATTCATAGTTTCTATAACCCTTCCTCCTCCAAACGCTTTTTTCCTTTGGTAGTGATTGCTGAGATACACACAATTTTAGGACAAATCTTACTGTCTCAGAAGAAAAACTATTTGACAAGCCACCATTTAAATAGAGTTAGGATATAAGATGAAATTAAAATTTTAATTATATTAAAATTTATCTGGAATTGTTACCAAAAATGCATTTCTCGCACATGAATTAAAACTTTTATATCCATCCTCTCAAGCAATGGCATCATCCAACCACGTACTGAGAAGACAATGACCACTTCTTTTTGGATGGCTGGCCATTTTATTCATAGTCATTAAATTATCATTACTGGAATACAACTAACACTCCTCCATCAGGAGCAGCATTTAATTAACAAGACACACCATTAAAAAGTTACCTTTCACCCTGAAAACAAGGGGCAGGTAAAAACAGACACCAAATATTACAGGTGCTGTATTCAGTCCAAGGTCAGGAAGAGTTTTCCCAGCAAATAGTTTTAAAATAGCTTTAGTATATATACAAAATACAAGACCGCAGAGCCACATGAGTAACCTGCTTAAGTCTAATTTATGCAACAGGAAAAAAATCCTGCTGCACCATCAGTTGATATAAATACCTCAGTATAGACGTTATTTCAGTCCAGTCACGTTGAGCAGCAAGAAAATGTCAACTCAGCAGCCAATGTTAAAAATATTCAATAGAAATAGCTTATTTCTTACAAGCAGGTACCTCGCTGGCATTTTTACCTGCAATATGGGTGTTAACTGCTCTTTCAAACAGAAAAAGGCTCAACATCCTCCCATCCATGACACTGCTTAGGAAAAAAAAATCTGCTAATTGACCCCTATTTCACCAGTCCCACCATTTTCTGGAGAATCCTTGCAAGTGCTGTCAATAAGGCAGCCAAATTCCAGGTGTGAAACAGATATTTTAAGCTAATTATTTTATTAAGTGCTACAAAGTGATGTGGTGTAATTTATGGAAGACAGACAAACATTCTATTCATTCTACCAAGCAGAGAGCAAAAATAAAGGAAAGCTGGGGAGGGACTCTTGATCAGGGAGGAGAACCACAGGATGAGGAGGAAGGGTTTGGCACTGAAAGAGGGGAGGTGGAGATGAGATGTGGGGAAGAACTTCTTTACCATGGGGGTGGTGAGAGCCTGGCCCAGGTTGCCCAGAGAAGCTGTGGCTGCCCCATCCATCCCTGGAGGGGTTCAAAGCCAGGTTGGAGGGGGCTTGGAGCAACATGGTCTGGTGGGAGGTGTTCCTGTCCAGGGCAGAGGGTTGGAACTGGATGATCTTTAAGGTCCTTTCCAACCCAAACCATTCCATGATTCTATGATACATTGCCTGACTAATGATAAAGAATTCTAAAGCACAGAAGGAGATGAAGGTATTTATATATAAATGACAAAGGTACCTTCATACACAAATGAGGAAGCAAGCTATTATCTATTGTAACAGTTTAAAACATCACACCAGATTAATTTACAAATTTAACTGAAGTTATAAAATAGCAAAGAGGCATTTCAAAAAACCCTAGGAAATGTCACGGAACATATGCTAATGGAGCTTCATAGAATCATAGAATGGTTAGAGTTGGAAGAGAACTTAAAGATCATCGAGTTCCTACTGAGAATTAATTTAAAATAGGGGGAAACATAAGAAAAGTGATGCACTGAGCGCAGTGAAACAGGAACAACCAAAAAAAGCCCTAAAAGTTTAAGATGAGGGCTCAGCTGAGCTCATCTCCCATATAGCACAGACCCTTATCCTTCACCCAACTGTCTCTGGGTGAAGAGGCCACTGATTTCTGCTGTATTCCTCCAAAAAGTCGTCCACCCTCAGTCAAAGATATCCATAGAGAGCACTGTTTTGGCTCTGAATTAATTACCCAAACTATTTTCCTCCCACATCTCTTAAATTGTGGGATTCAACCTCCAGGCTTTAGTTCTTTTGCTAGGGGAGAGTCTTTTCCATTCATGGCTTTCCTCTTCTGAAGGCATGTAACACATCCCGATGCTTCTCAAGCTCTTTTCTGATCAAACAGGCTTTCTACACCCCTCAAAGTTTTATTGTTCATTTTAAAGCAACAAAAAACCAAAACCCATTTCTCGATACTCAATTTTTGAAGAGTCTATAAGTATTTTATGAATTATGGTCATGCAACACCACATGATGGTGGGACTCAATGATCTCAAAAATCCCTTCAAACCTCGACAATTCTATGATTCTTGATGGAATCTGGTGAAATTAACAAGGGCAAGTGTAGGGTGCTGCACCTGGGGAGGAATAACCCCCTGCACCAGGACAGGTTGGGGGTGACCTGCTAGAGAGCAGCTCTGAGGAGAAAGACCTGGGAGTCCTGGTGGACAACAGGATGCCCATGAGCCAGCAATGGGCCCTTGTGGCCAAGAAGGCCAATGGCATCCTTAGGGGCATCAGGAAGAGTGTGGCCAGCTCTTTTGCCACCCGCCCTTTAGATATTGCTCAGCATTGATGAGGTCCCCCCTCAGTCTCCTCTTCTCCAAGCTGAACAGCCCCAGGTCCCTCAGCCTTTCCTCATCAGAGAGATGCTCCAGGCCCCTCAGCATCTTTGTAGCCCTCTGCTGTCCCCTCTCCAGCAGTACCCTGTCCTTCTGGAACTGGGGAGCCCACAACTGGACCCAGTGCCCCAGATGGGGCCTCCCCAGGGTAGAGCAGAGGGGGAGGATGACCTCCCTCCACCTACTGGTCACACTCTTCCTGCTGCCCCCCAGGATGCCAGTGGCCTTCTTGGCCACAAGGGCCCATTGCTGGCTCATGGTCATCCTGTTGTCCACCAGGACACTACCTTTATTTTCCCTAAAGATAAGTTAATTGATACAGTTAGCAGCTGTGAAAGACGTCATATCACATACTAACAGCCCAGAAAATTAAACATAACTATTTTTTCAGAGAATTCATGCAAAATAACTCAGCCCTCACCTAAACAATCTGCAGCAGACTACGCGGGAATTCAGTCTGGAATCAATTCAACATCAACCATCTCACCCCAGTTTTTGCCAACAGTCACGTCTATCAACCCTGATTTTAGCAATTCATCTGCTAAAACTTGGACCGGGCCCAAACTCGTTCCGTATCTGCCATCAAACAGGCAAAGGATCTAATTATCTGGCAAGGTTTCAAATATTGGAATGGAAAGGGTTCTCCTCTATTCCGTTACCAATTCCCCCAGACAGCCGTTATCTTATTAAAGGAATGCTTTTTAATAAGTGAGATTTGTTAAAGTGGTTTGTGACATTACTGAACGTAGAAGGGAGCGTAAGCTAATTTATAACCTACACAAACTCTACCAGGTGTCTGTTACACCAGCCATTAACCACAATCCTATTTAAAGCAGCTAAAAAGTCCCGAAAGTTGCATTTCTATAAAATCTGTCAGCTGCTCCTTGAGGAGTTTTGACCTCAGGTCAACCCTGGAAGACATTTGGCCTTTTAGTCAAGTCACAGCTCATTTTCTTAACTATTTATCCCTGTACGCACATGGTAAAAGTAACTTTTTGGCCTAAACATCTAAAAAAAGAAAAATAAACTAATGAATAGAATGATATCTGCTACCAGTTTCTTTACAGTGTGCCCAGAGGTTAGGAGGTTTGACCTGGATCAGACAGAGGCCCTGAGAAAGAGGGAATCAAAAGCAGCTTGGTGGCTTTATCAAAACTTATTTTATCTTGTACTACAGTGACATGTTTACCATCACACTCCTGAGATGACATCAACGTCCCTGACCGTGGCAGGGGGGTTGGACCTAGACGACCTTTAAGGTCCCTTCCAATCTAAACCATTTTATGACATATTAAAAATGAATACATGAGCTAGAGCTGGTAATAAATGACCCAGAACCTACAGCCCGCTGAGCAGAACCAGGGACACAGAACATGGACCTGTTGGAGCAGGGCCAGAGGAGGCCACGGAGATGCTGGGAGGGCTGGAGCCCCTCTGCTGTAAGGACAGGCTGAGAGAGTTGGGGGGCTTCAGCCTGGAGAACAGAAGGCTCCAGGGAGACCTTTGAGCCCTTTCCAGTCCCTAAAGGGGCTCCAGGAAAGCTGGGGAGGGACTCTGGATCAGGGAGGGGAGCCATAGGACGAGGGGGAAGGGTTTGACACTGAAAGAGGGGAGATTGAGATGAGATCTGGGGAAGAACTTCTTTGCCGTGAGGGTGGTGAGACCCCGGTCCAGGTTGCCCAGAGAAGCTGTGGCTGCCCCATCCCTGGAGGGGTTCAAGGCCAGGTTCGACGAGGCTTTGAGCAACCTGGTCTGGTGGGAGGTGTCCCTGCCCATGGCAAGGGATTGGAAGTGAATGATCTTTAGGGTCCTTTCCAACCCAAACCATTCTATGATTCTATGACATTGGCAGCTGGTGACATCCAAGCTTCCAGGACCAAGTCCTCACGACAAGTACAAGGCAGAGCAATACTTACGAGATTTTCTATGTCCGTTCGTGCCAAGACATACGTCCGTACGTTGCCATTTTGATGCAGAAGCATGTATAAAAGAAGAGTGGCTTGATCAGATTTCTGCTGCTCGCACAACGCCGTGTATAAACTGTTAAAATTAATCTGGAAAGCGTGTGGATTTGATGATGAAAAAGCAGTGTTATCTGAAATAAAGAAATTTAAAAACCCCATCTTTAACGAATACATTTACCATCCAGCTGTTTGCTAACTTTATACAAATCTCTCAGGGGAAATATTTTATACAGACACCACAGTAGGACGAAACAAAATTCATCCATGAATATTATCAGAAGCCTTCAAAGGGTCTCATGAACCTTCAGTTGGGCCAAAAAAGCTGAGGTTGTCCTCCCACACCTCCATCTGCACCCACCTCTCATCCTTTTTAATAGAGATGTTCCAAATGGCTTCCCTCATTAGAAAGGCAGAGCAATTCCAGCAGCTTCTCTGGAACTGATCTACTGATTCATGTGCAACCAGAACTTTCTCTGGGGCTTTGAGCAACCTGGTCTATGGGAGGTGTCCCTGCCCAGGGCAGGGGGTTTGAACTAGATGATCTTTAAGGTCCCTTCCAACCCAAACCATTCTATGACTCTATAAATAGCTTTCAGCATGGAAGAATGTGGTAGTTGTCAATTATTTTGAACATCTCCACCCTCTTTGGAAGGAATAAGTGCTTGGAAGACCTGCAGGAGCCCCACAGGAGCTCTGGCTCCCACCGGGTTCCTGGGGCCCCAGTGGAGACATCGTGCCGGGGAGCTGCTGCTTCTCTTGGCTTGGATGAGGGGTGAGGGCTCCAGCCATTCAGCTGAACTCAGCAGGAGGCACCAGAGCAAAAGCTTCTTTCCATTGAGTCAGGAGGCACCACCACACACCCGGTGGCGAGACACAGGCCATGGGTGATGGAAAGCCTCCTCTCCCCAAACCCATGGGCCAACAGGCAGAGGAGACATCAAAACCTGATGTTTCTGAACCCCACACCCTATTCTATCACTGATCGTGATTATGGAATCGTCAATTATGGAACAGCTGATTTGAAACCAAACTGCTTCAGGTCAGTATTTCTCTTTTCCAGGGAAAATTTGGATGGAAACAGCAAAATCAGATTAATTCAACGCATTCTATTAAGCATCAATATTAAGCAAATTAAGCTGAGGAGTATCTGTTGACTTTCAAGCTTCAATTCCGTGGATGTTTAAACCGTGGTGCTTATATGAATAGCACGTCACTATTTGTTTTATTAAAAGATATTTTAAAAATTGAAAAAAAATATATCTAAACAGTATTGAAGAAACTTAGCAGCAACAGCAGCGTATCCTGTATTATCCTATAGAATGTTAAACATACCCACAGAAAAATCAAGCTATTTTAGACCACGTTGAATAAAGAAAATTACCCTGAATTTGATTAGTTCTGTGCCAATTAAATTAAATAATTTGCTTCGACAAAAAAAAAAGCCAGTTTTCATATGATAGTCACACAATCTAGGTCATTATGACCATAACCAGCCTTTCTTTTTCATATCATTTTCCTTTTACCAGCCCCTCAGAATGTTCAGAAGAATCAAACTGAACCTCATTTAGATTAATATTGCCAGTGGAAATAAGTTTATGGGAAACAATAAGTCATTCTATAAACGTACATATCTGGAGAAAATGTGGCTTTTCATGCTCCTTTTGACAGAGAATAAGTTCTTTTTCAATTTTATGATACATGTGTAACAGTTTTCAATGAAATACATAACTAGTTACTGATGGCACGAGAGAAAGTCAAGCAAAACAAAGCACTTGTAGAAGTTGTCAGTTTAAAAACCAAAAACCATATCAAGAATTTGGTATCTCAATTGCCAATAAATAATATTCAATAAATCATAGGGGCACGTTTGGTCTGAGATTTCTTTTATTGCGAACAATCCTACATCCTAGTAACTCCCAAAAATTTCTTAGGCAAAGGTGAATTAAATTAGAGCTCAACCTGATAAAAATTAAATAACTAAAGGAATAGAAAAACTCCCTTTAAATAAAGTAACTCAGGGGCACCGATGTGGCCTCAGAGGTTACCATGCAGCCGTTGAACGTGGTGTCAACCTGCATGAAGCCAACGAAAGGTCAAACCCCATGGCCTTCAACCCCATGGTTGAAGAGATATAAATGTATGGATAATGTATTTATGAGAAGAAGCCCAGTGCCTGCAAGCTGAGCTACTTGCATAGTCCAAGCTGTGGTAGGGCACCACTGTGTCCCAAGCAAGACCCTCTGAGTCTTGGTGACCTGCAGTTACCTGATCTACGGACTGGAACCAGCCAAGCACTGAAACTCTCAATTTTTCTGTAGATCCAAGTCTCAGGCAAGTGTTTACATTAACCAGTTTCCCCTCACATTTGCAATACAAGAAGATAGCAAAACAATCCAGCTGGCAATTCAATTGCTTTTCTCAGCTCTAAGGAACATGATTCCAGCTAAAGAGAATTTCCCCATGTGCCATACAATTTTAGGAGACTCCTGCAGACTCTTGGATAACCGACCCTATATATTATAACTGTCTTATTTATATTTTATGAAATTATGAAGCTGTCTAAAATTTCTCAAGTCTGAAGGACAGAGTATCCCTCTCCCCCTGCTCCTTCCATTAAGTTTCAGCACTTGAGGAACTCCACCTCAAAACTCTTAGAAGAAAACATACTATTACTGCTCGTCCATGGGCTGGCTGGAGGTAAAACAAATTTTGGAAAGAGACCCTCTAAATAGTCACAGTAACTTAACACTGCACTTGATTCTGCCCCTTCTGCTCTGCTCTGGGGAGACCCCTCCCCAGTGGTGCCTCCAGCTCTGAGGCCACCAACAGCAGAAGGATATGGACCTGTTGGAGCAAGTCCAGAGGAGGCCACAGAGATGCTCCAAGGGCTGGAGCCCCTCTGCTGGGAGGACAGGCTGAGAGGTTTCAGCCTGGAGAAGAGAAGGCTCTGGGGAGACCTCAGAGCCTCTTCCAGTCCCTCAAGGGGCTCCAGGAAAGCTGGGGAGGGACTCTAGATCAGGAAGGGGAGCCATAGGATGAGAGGGAACAGTTTTAAACTGAAAGAGGGGAGATTTAGATGAGATATTAGGAAGAAATTTTTCACTCTGAGGGTGGTGAGAGCCTGGCCCAGGTTGCCCAGAGAAGCTGTGGCTGCCCCATCCCTGAGGGCTTCAAGGCCAGGTTAGATGGGGCTTTGAGCAGCCTGGTCTGGTGGGAAGTGTCCCTGCTCATTGCAGGGGGGTGGACTAGATGACCTTTTAAAAGTCCCTTCCAACACAAACTATTCTATGATTCTAACACTTCATTTTCATCAGTTCATGCTTAAAAGGACAAAGAGATACAAACCTTGCGTGTTCTTGAAGGACATAATAGCTTGCCTGTAGGGATTCGGAGCGTCTGGAGCATCGGTCAGATTGGCCAAGACCAGGAGAAGCAGCAAACTCTGATTAGCGAGAGGGGAGCACTGCTCCAGCTGTGGTGATGATTTACTTCCCACCCCACCTAGCGTGAAGACTGTCCAGAGGCCAGCTAGAGAGAAAAGGCAAAAAATATCATGAGTGTTCACATTTTAAAAAATGAAGCTCCTTTAGAGGCCAAGACAGTATTTCAGAGACAGGAGAGTTGGGGTTGGACTAGATGATCTCCAAAGGTCCTTTCCATCCACAGAATCACTGAAAGATATGGGGTTGGAAGGGACCTCTGGAGATCATCTAGGCCAAGCCCCATGACAAAGCAGGGCCACCCAGAGCAGGTTGCACAGGAACGTGTCCAGGTGGGGTTTGAATGTCTCCAGAGAAGGAGACTCCACCACCTCTCTGGGCAGCCTCTGCCAGGGCTCTGTCACCCTCAAAGGAAAGAAGTTCCTCCTCATGTTGAGATGGAACTTCTTATGTTCAAGTCTGTGCCCATTTCCTCTTGTCCTATCATTCCTATCACATCCTATCATTCCATGATTTTGTGAAGAGGGAAAGAACAATTCACAATGAGATGCCACATCTGGCCACTTGATTTCTCCAAATGAAAATTTCCAGAGTCACAACAGCAGTGGGTGTGGAGAGGTGGGAACTGAAAGATTCCTGGAAATTTGAGAAAATTATGTCATAGAAATAAATGAAAAGGAAATTACGAGAGGTGAAACAAAAACTCTTTGTAAGAGAGAACCTTAAACACAGAAGAGATACCAGTTGAAGGACTGATGTAGCAATGTAACATATTAAGAGAGTAAAAGAAGCTTTTATGTTGCTTTTTTAATAAAACCAACTTGGTCCATCATACAGCATTCTTCTCATGTATTCTAATTTTCATAAAATCAGCATATTTTAGGCAAAACACAGCAACAAAAACTAATACTGCTTAAACTAGATCCTCCAGACTTAGAGCTTTGTAGGGATCATCATCATGGCTCATAATTGTGGGCAGACAACTTAATAGCAAATAATACTTCTTGGGAAAAAAGACAGGATCAACAGCTGTTTAAATTTAAATTTTAAGGTATTATTAAACCCAGCCTCATATTTTCACATTCCTACAGAAGATGAATCAAGTTGAAAAAGGACTCCAGTTGGAAATACTTAAACTGCTCTGAAATTCCTTTTTAAGAGACTGTATATAAGATATAATGGTGTGGAAGTACAAACTGTTTACAATAACTTGAATTTGAAAATCTAGTTAAATAGAAATAAAAGTCTGAAGTGACAAATCACTATTGATACTGTCAAAAAAACCCCAATCAGACTGATTGATTCCTCTTGGGTAAGCAGGTTTTTTTTTGGTCTCACAAGTGACCAGAAAATACAGATATAACAAAGCACCAAAATTTACTTATTTTAGACCTGCAAAAAATTTATTAGGTACAAAAATGTAAATAGCTCATCATTCCACACCAACTCTCAGTTCTTTGCTGAATATTCTCTCCTTTACGTAGGCGCATATATAAGGTGCACATACAGATGCCAGTATTAAGGCTGCACCTGAAAGCTGCTCGTTAAAACTCTCATTATACTATTATTTAAACTCTGATGTTTGAGCCTGAAATGCAAGCGGAGTAATTTTCATACTTAATCCTTACAGCATTAAAAAACTAAATATAATTAACTCCAATCACTAAATTACTGCATTTGAAATTCCTGTTCCTAATTACAACCGTGTTGGGGAACCAAGTTGACCAGTTAGGTGCCCAAATACCCATTCAGGGAGACTGGAAGGGAGAAGGGGCAGCAGAGAGGGATTAGAGTACAGGTTGGAGGTGACCTGCTGGAGAGCAGCTCTGAGGAGAAGGACCTGGGAGTCCTGGTGGACAATAGGATGACCATGAGCCAGCAATGGGCCCTTGTGGCCAGGAAAGCCAATGGCATCCTGGGGGGCATGAGGAAGAGTGTGACCAGCAGGTGGAGGGAGGTCATCCTCCCCCTCTGCTCTGCCCTGGGGAGGCCCCATCTGGAGCACTGGGTCCAGTTGTGGGCTCCCCAGTTCAAGAAGGACAGGGAACTGCTGGAGAGGGGACAGCAGAGGCTACAAAGATGATGAGGGGCCTAGAACATGTCTCTGACGAGGAAAGGCTGGAGGGACTTGGGTCTTTTTAGCCTGGAGAAGACTGAGGGGGGATCTGATCAAGGCCTATAAATACTTGAAGGGTGGGTGTCAGGAGGATGGGACGTGTCCTCACTGTCTTCTCTTCAAATCTAAAGTTATGCTTAACAGCAAACTAAACGTACGCCAAATACACACCGATACAGAAGAAGTGGCCAGAATCTCATTTCAGCTTCTGCTCCACCGGAACATCGCAGAGAAAACAGGATAAAAGGAAGAAAATCCCCCTTTAAGCCAACACCACAGCCATAGATAGCTGTAACCGTCTTTTAGTGCTGCCTGACATCATTAAAAGCATGGAATAAAATTTGCCTGGATGCTTAAACATATTAGATTCCTTTCCTATTTAAATTTCACTTTAAATTTCATTTACTCCCAGTCTCTTGTCACTTTAATATATAATCCAAGGGAAATCCAAATCACAAAAGTTTTCTTAAAGCTTTCTAGATCTCCGGGAAGTGGCAAAGACGAGCTGCAATTCCCAAAGCTAAACCACCCAACTGTGAATAGGATGAAGGGAGTGGGTTACCTGCAATAGCATCGTGACCCTGAAGCTTCTGAAGCTCTATAAACTCTGAGAAAGCTCTTCATTACCTTTCTGGTGCTAATTACAAGTGATGAAGTTCCATAAAAGCGTTGAAAATCCATAACCATTCCCAGAAGTGATGAAGGTCCAGAAATGACGAAGACCCCTAACCATCCATAGAAGCGATGAAGATCCGTGACCATCTATTGAAGCGATGAAGACCCATGACCATCCCCAGAAGTGGTGAAGATCCATGACCACCCCCAGAAGTGATGAAGACCCCCAACCATCCCCAGAAGCAATGAAGACCCATAAGTGATGAAGATCCATAACCATCCGTATAAGCGATGAAGACACATAAGTGATGAAGTTCCATCAAAGTGATGAAGATCCATAACCCTACACCAGTTTATGCATTTGGATCATCTACAGAATTTACTGTTTTCTGCAAAATACTTGCAATCTATTTTTAATTGTAATTCTTTCACAGAACGTGATTTCTTGACTCATGGAACCACATCACTAGAATTTTCGTCAATTAGAGAAATATTAAACTTTTGCCAATTATTTCCGGCAAACACACAGATACTTTGAGAAGGAACAGATTGCTTTTATCTTTAAAACAGAATAAGCAGGTCCGTTTTTTCCTTCTCTTCCACAAAACTACCCATCACAACTTTATTTTTTTTCCTCTTATTCATAGAACTCTACATAAGGCGCAGGAAGGAATTCAGGTTTTGCTTAAGAGCAGGGTACGCTTTTCGCAATAGAAAAACCCAGTTTTCTGTAAGATGGCTAGAAATACTGCCATGGAACAAACCAAACTACCAGGATTTTAATCTGGTTTGACAGTCTGTGGAACAATATTTAATGGCAAAAATGAAATTATGACACATTCATCGAAAAAAGAACTTTCTGCCACCAGACTGCTATTTAACGTCAACACAGAAATCTCAGCTTAATTTTAAAGACATTTTAAAACCAAGAAACAGGTAGGAGGCTCACAGGGAACATTAAAGATTTACTCATTATAGAATCATAGAATTGTCCAGGTTGGAAGGGACCTTTCAGATTATTGAGTCCAACTGTCAACCCAACACTGACAAAACCACCACTAACCCATGTCCCTCAACACCACATCTGCCTGGCTTCTAAATAGCGCCAGGAATCGTGCCTCCACCACTTCCCTGGGCAGCCTCTTCCAAGGCTTGACAATCCTTTCCGTGAAGAAATATTTCCCAATATCCATCCTAAACCTCCCCTGGAACAACTTGAGACCGTTCCCTCCTCTCCCATCGCCTGTCACTTGGGAGAAGACACCAACCACCCATGGCTACACCCTCCTTTCAAGAAGCTGAAGAGAGCGATGAGGTCTTAGTGGTATTTTAATATTTCCAAATGACAATCCTGCTCCTCTTCTGTTCCTTCCATTTTTGCAACAAGTAGACAAGACAAGTCAGGAAAACCAGCGTGAAATATCAGACAGAAAACCCAGCCTCCAAAAAAAACCACCAAAAAGAACTGACCAGTCTCAGTGATCTGCTCAAGTCCTATCTCCACACCCTGCTTGCCTATTTATAAAACTTTCAGCATCCAGAAGATTGTTCAAATGCTGCAACAACATCTAAGAGAGCAGTAAATACTGATTATAAAGAACCAAAGTCGAAGTGATTTTCATTGCATCTAATTGATACCATCATGTACTTCCTCCACCAAACCCAGTGAGCAACGTATTATTCAAAAACATCACAATTACTATTTCACTCCTATTACATCCAAGCAGCAGCTTTGGGAACTTGAGGGTTGGGTGTGTTTTTGTTGTTTTTTAGGTTTTTTTTATTTAATGCTTATTATGTGTGTCACATTTAAGTCAATTCAACGGTTCTCACATTGTGGTCTGATGAACGCTTTCTGGTGGCCCACGGAGAGCTGGCAGTTCACGTTGTGCTGGCTCTTGGCCTTGTTTCCAGCTGCTACATTGTGTTAGAAGCAAGCTAAAAATACAGAAATACTTTCCTACAATTGCTTTTCCATGTAAGCAATTTCTCAAGTTGCCACGGGGACGTTACGTGATAATGAACAGGAGAGGAAAAAGAGGTCCATGGAATCGCAAATGGGAGAGGCTGGACCAGTGAGGCAACTGCTGTATCAAGATGCAGTTCACATAAAGTCTCAAATCAAAGCCATTTTATGCTTTATAAGCACAACCTTAACATCTCAGGTCTTTATTTAAACAAATTAAAACTGCCAATTGTGAGGAGCACTGGGTGTATTTGCTTAAAAGACTGTAAAAACAGCAGCTCTATTAGTTTTAGGAGAGACCCATTGGAAGGTTTTGGAAGATTCACTACATCAAGACACCAGAAAAGGTGAAATGGAGAAAACATAGAATGATTTTTAAGTGGTCCATCATAGAAAGGTTAGAGTTGGAAGAGATCTTAAAAAGCATCCAATTAAAATCCCCTGCAATGAGAAGGGACACCTCCCACCAGATCAGGTTGCTCAAAGCCTCGTTGAACCTGGCCTTGAACACCTCCAGGGATGGGGCAGCCACAGCTTCTCGGGGCAACCTAGGCCAGGGTCTCACCACCCTCACAGCAGAGAAGTTCTTCCTCAGATCTCACTTAAATTTCCCCTCTTTCAGTGTCAAACCCTTCCCCCTCGTCCTATGGCTCCTGTCCCTGATCGAGTCCCTCCCCATCTCTCCTGGTTGACTTTCTGAGCTGCCAGCACGCGTTGCCAACTCATGTTGAGCTTCTCATCCACAAGCACTCCCAAGTCCTTCTCCTCAGGGCTGCTCTCCATCCGTTCTCCGCCCAACCTTTATTTGTGCCTGGGATTGCCATAAACTTGCACATTAAGTATTACATCTTCAAGCAACTTGTAACTCTTAAGGAGCATAAACTGATGTATCCACAATCTACAGCCTCCAACTGACAAAGTGGATCTGATTACACTCTAGATTTATTTTTTAGGTAGTGAGATTATAAAACTCAGAAGCGTAAAAATGACCTCCCTAAATATTGCAGTAACTTTTGCAGCTGACGCAAGTTCTTATGAACCATAGATTTTTGCACCATTACATCTGACAGGGCAATACAAATGCCCAAAGTCACAACTTTTCATTTTCAGCAATATTTTTCATCTTCTCCACTGTCTGATTAAAGGAATTAACCCAAGTCAGATTGCGACAAAGACGGAAAGACTTTTTTTTAAAACAACTATAAATGAATGATTTCTGGGCGACAAAGAGCCTAGCAAAATAAATCCACGTTTTAAATACTGGTGGGCTAACTGGTTTCTAAGTCATCCTCAGGCTGTCACAAGAATTTACATGTGGGAGATACTTAATTGAAAAGCTTGTAAGCATTTTGAGTCAACAGCTACATCCCAGCCCACCTTGACTCCATTTATCCTTTGGAATATAGGAACGGTAACGGAATTTATTTCAGGAAATCCACATTTAGGCTTCAAATCCTATCAAGCTACCACTTAGTCCTCAGTGCGATGTCTAAGTCCCACACATCTCAAGAATTTACATAGGGGATTGCCATGGGCTTTATTTCAGGTGCTTGATTAGATTTCAAGGTGGTTTAGCATTATTATTATTATACTTTTTTTTCAGTATTTCATTCCTGAACGCTGCAGAAAAGTAACCGCAGCGCTAAAGAAAGATTAAGGGCACGTTTTAGATGCCTTCTTTAAATGTTAAAAAAAGAAGAAAAGGGTAGAAGATAGGTTTTAAAAACAAGTTATTTTCTTCTCATCAAATCACAGCGCAACAGAACCACTGAGATTGGCTCACTGAAATATAGGACTGTGAAGCAGTCCTATATTTCTGTGAAGCAAAGTCCTGCAACACAACTTCTGCTGCCTTGATCACAATCTCTCCAGGAATTGCCCACTTTATGTGTATTTGGACTTTTAAAATACAGCTGAAGAACCTGATTTTTGCCCGTTCCCATCCCTCCCAGCAACGCTGGGAATGCTGAGCTAGGAGAGCCACTGGAAAAAAACCCAACAGCCCAGCAGATCTCCAAAGAAACTCTCCAAAAGCCACAGCTCCAAGAAGCAGCAACATGTCCGAGGAAGCTGGGACCGTGATGTCATTAACACATTCTGGAAGGAGTTTTTTCACGAAATGAATCATGGAAGCAAACAAAAGGCAAAGATGGATTAGGTAACTGTGTTCATCCCCTACCCCTGCAACAGTGTTCCCTCCAGTACACGTTATTCTATCCAGTTTAATTTAAAAAGTACTGGTAATGGAGCCCGAACCACATCCGTTGGGAAGAGCATTCCATAATCTAATAAACGATGATGTTAATTTTTTTTTTTCCCTAGTACTCAGCCTAAGCATTAGTTTGTTCAGCCTCAAAGAATCACAGAATGATACGGGGTTGGAAGGGACCTCTGGAGATCATCTAGTCCAATCCCCCTGCCAGAGCAGGGCCACCCAGAGCAGGTTGCACAGGAACATCTCCAGGCGGGGTTTGAATGTCTCCAGAGAAGGAGACTCCACCACCTCTCTGGGCAGCCTCTGCCAGGGCTCTGCCACCCTCACAGCAAAGAAGTTCCTCCTCATGTTGAGATGGAACTTCTTATGTTCCAGTTTGTGCCCATTTCCTCTTGTCCTGTCCCTGGGCACCACTGAAAAAACACTGGCCCCATCCTCCTGACACCCACCCTTCAAGTATTTCTAAGCATTGATCCGATCCCCCCTCAGCCTTCTCTTCTCCAGACCAGAAAGACCCAAGTCCCTCAGCCTTTCCTCATCAGAGAGATGCTCCAGGCCCCTCATCACCTTTGTAGCCCTCTGCTGTCCCCTCTCCAGCAGTTCCCTGTCCTTCTTGAACTGGGGAGCCCACAACTGGATACATCTACTTCATCTACTTATTTCTCTAAGTGGTTCTATGTAATACCATAAAACATTTCTTCCCCGGTTCAGTGTTTACAGCCTTTGAAATAAAAGGCACAGTCACATCTCCTTTGTTGTCCAGCCAAAATTATATACATGGATTTTTCTTTCCCTTCTCTCCAAGTCTTTTCCACTTTGCTTCCTGAGATTAAGCCCGGCTCCCACACTTCTCACGAGCACTCAAACATCACTTCATTAAAAAAGATTACAAATATTAAACTGCATAGATTTAATATAATAAGCATATTCCTCATTTCACTGCAAAACCAGTGTTTCTTTCCTTTTAAATTATTTATCCTCTTTTTTTACCTCTAGATCTCAAAAGAATATAGGCTGTTCTCAGGGCATGAGACCCACCATTGCCACTAGATTGCTTAAATCTTTTTGGTTTGAACTTCAAAATAAGGGGAAGACCACCTTTTCCCAGGACTCTGAAGCTCAGTTCCAGAGCCGCGTTGCCATCAGGAATCCATAAAGACACCCAAAAAAACCAACCCTATTTCATCCGAAAAACTACAGACCCATTTATAAAGTCAACACCTTTAAACTGCCTCACTGAAGTTACACATTTCAGATTTCCAGATGGGGTTCACTTCTCTTACTTGCACCCAGATGCTTTGTCAGCTGGAAACCTCTAAAGATATTTTTGATATCAGTAACATAAATCTCAGTAGCAGACAAATCTGGTGACAGAAACCTTGAAGAATTAAGAAAAGCAAACTACATACCACATTCCTGAATCAAAAGGCTCTAAAGTTGCCAAATAAAGCTGGAAATAACCTCTAATAAACCGTTACTTCACTTCAAGGAATATATTCAAAAAACCTATAGGAAGGGAACATCTAAATAAGGAAGGAAACCTTCACGTTTTTATTAGCTCCACTCCTGGAAATAGCTATTTCAACTCCTCTGGACTATGGGGAGGGACTCTTGATGAGGGAGGGGAGCCACAGGACGAGGGGGAAGGGTTTTAAACTGAAAGTAGGGAGATTGAGATGAGATCTGGGGAAAAAATTCTTTGCTGTGAGGGTGGTGAGACCCTGGCCCAGGTTGCCCAGAGAAGCTGTGGCTGCCCCCTCCCTGGAGGTGTTCAAGGCCAGGTTGGAGGGGGCTTGGAGCAACCTGGTCTGGTGGGAGGTGTCCCTGCCCAGGGCAGGGGGTTGGAACTGGATGATCTTCAAGATTCCTTTCAACTCACACCATTCTACGATTCTATGGGTGTAAGAGAGACAACTACTGAGATGGAACGATACTTCTGCATTTGAAGACCGTCCAGTGTAACTGAAGCTGCAACTGTGACCACAATATTGAAAAAAAAATTAAAAATAAAGGTTTTATGGTATCATAACACAATCCCAGGGTATTATGACTATTTGAAACCTGGGAAACTAAGTGCAAGCTAGAAAAGAAGAGGGTGAGAGGGAGGAAAATATAAGAGAAATGTGGGAAAAAAGAGCAATCCACTCAAGATTGGACTTGATTTTGCAACAAGTGGCTGACTCGGTCAGCTACCAGTAAAAAAAGCCAAAAAACAAACTCACACAGCAAGATATTAAAAAGGAGTTGTTGGGTGTTGGGGTTTTTTGGATGGTTTTGGTCTTTTTTCTTCTTTTTTTTTTGGTGGTAGTTGGGATCTTTTTGTGTTTTTATTTTTCTTAATAGAAAACTCCTCTGGCTTTGGCCCGGGACAATGTCCTGATCCTTGACTGTTGTTGCGGTCGGAGTGGGAGGGAGCCCAGTGAACGTGGATAATCTCACAGACAGTAGGATTTTCAGTAATATTTTTTTGGCAACGCAGTCAGACAAAATTGGAGACAGAAACAAACATGGAAACGGCTTCAAAAACTATCCCAGCAAAATGAGAGCAACATTTCTTTGTAGCACTAACTTTGACAAAAAATGATCGTAGAATCAGAGAACGGTCAAGGATGGAAGAGACCTTTCAGATCATTGAGTCCAACCATCAACCCAACACTGCCAAGACTACCACTAACACATGTTCATCAACACCACATCTGCATGGCTTTTAAATACCTCCAGGGATGGTGACTCCACCACTGCCCTGGGCAGATTCTTCCAAGGCTTCACAACCCTCCCAGTGAAGAAATGTTTCCCAATATCCATCCTAAACCTCCCCTGGGGCAACTTGAGGCCGTTTTCTCTTGTCCCATGGCCTGTTCCTTGGCAGAAGAGACCGACCCTCCTGGCTACACCCTCCTTTCAGGGAGTTGGAGAGAGCGAGAAGGTCTTCCCTCAGCCTCCTTTTCTCCAGGATGAACATCTCCAGCTCCCTCAGACGCTCCTCACAAGACTTGTGCTCTAGACCCCTCACCAGCTTCGTTGCCCTTCTCTGGACACACTCCAGCACCTCAATGTGTTTCTTGTCATGAGGAGCCCAAAACTGGACACAGTACTCAAGGTGGGGCCTTGATCAAACTAGTCCACTGAAGAAGAATACTACCAGGAGGAAACCTAGGCGTCGGAGAAAACAGATGCAGAGGATGGAAACAAGAAAAGTTTTAAAAGTTGAGTAGAAAGAAAGAAATAATTGTTCAGAGCATAAAATCACAGGATGATTTAGGCTGGAAGGGACCTCAGGAGGTCTTTGGCCCAACCTCCTGCTCCAAACAGAAGCTTCATCCAGCTTCATCAGGGTTTCATCCAGCTGATTCATGGTAACCTCCAAGGATGGAGATGACACAACCTCCCTGGGCATCCCGGCTCCACTGCTTGCCTGTCCTCATGGTCAGAAATATTTCCACAGGATTCTAGAACCTCTTCTTTTCTTTTCAAGCTAATTCTAATTTATGAAAATTCTCCTTCGACAGGATTAAGGGAAAGGGAAGAGAAACAGCAACAAAGTTTTCAGTAGTGCAAAATGAATTTTTCATGAAGAAAAATGAAATGTATTGACACTGACATCTGATCTTAGAATCTTATATTCGTTCCTCCCTCTACCGTCAACAGATTTTTAAAGTCAGGTGAGCAGGATAGTTGGGGAAATGATTTTAAGACACATACATGCTCGAAGAGGAGGTATTTGGAGTTACAGAATCGTAGAATGGTCTAGGTTGGAAGGGACCTTGCAGATCATTGCTATTTACTGGAGGGTGGCGGCCAGGAGTTTTTTAATAGCTGCTAGCATATTGCAGAACACTCTCTGGATTTACCCTGATAACCTTGTCCTCAAATTATTTTCAGTTCACTGTGCACTCAGAGAATTGCAAGGATTTATTACCACTAATTTATGCACACCTTGATTAACCTCCCTTCTAGAAAGACCATTTAAAGCCCAATTAACATAACAGGTGCTGCCAGCAAGAATTCCTCTCCGTAGCAAAGAGGTCAAATATTATTTTGATGTGTTTTTTTACGTAGATAGATACATTTTGGATTTTGTATATGCATATATAAATGATATTTTATATAATAATAGCATTTATTTATAAAATTGAATATATATCATAGTAGAACAGTGGGATAACTTCCTCCTCTATGCTACCTGCTATACCAAGGATGAGAAAGTCCCCAAACATTAATTCTCTCACTTGAAAACTGCTCCACCAGCAATCAGATGAAGCAACTGGCAAGGGAAGTCCACCCCTCTTCGTCCTGGAATGGCCTTCACGAGGGGTGTCACGTCCCAAACCTCTCTGCGGAACACACTTCGCGAAAACCCAAGGTTCAGACGGTTCTTGCTGCCAGTTTTTCAACGCGTTTCTGCTCAACGTATGCAAACAGCAAGTTGCAGAACCTTGAAACTCTGCCAGATCTTGTAAACTTTAAGAGGGGCTGCAAATGGCACATCTTTGTCCACGGTTTTCACTCCCCTAAGCCTACCCCCTCCCTCCCAAATCTCAAGAGCCCGTTCCAAGGCATGAAGGCTCTAAAACTCCTCAATAAAACAGATGTAAGAATTCAGCGTTGGTTAAATAACATTCTTCTCTAACCTCATTCTCAGAAACAGAAGAACTGGTTTCAATTAAAGCAGTGCCAAAAAAAAAAAAAAAAGAATTAGAAAAAAATAAAAATCAATCTAAGGAAGATACTCAGCATGAAAAGTTTCATCGCAAACAACTGAAGTTTGGGAAAAAAAAATAATAATGAGTGATTGAAAATTGGATTTCACTACAGAAAATGCTACACAGGCTTATCTACATGCATCCATACCAGCTCCAGCCACATGAACCTCATTAAAATGTTACTTTTAATGATAAAGCATTGAGAAAAAGGGCAGCCCTGAAGAAGGAAGTCCTACCCCTAGAAGAATCCTACCAGGGCATAATTTTTCATGATCTTGACTAGCAGAAAATGATGACTCTTTAGATGAGAGGAGAGGGGGTGTCTCCCTTAAGTTCCTGCAGGACGTAATTTACTGCCAACACCGATGAGCTGTTTTGTATTAACACCTGCCCCTTGGCTTCGGTCTCTCAACTGAAATCAGCTCCAGAGGCATCAGACAGTACCAAGTCTTTTTTTCAGTTGTGCCCAGGGACAGGACAAGAGGGAATGGGCACAAACGAATATAAGAAGTTCCACCTAAACATGAGGAGGAACTTCTTTCCTTTGAGGGTGGCAGAGCCCTGGCAGAGGCTGCCCAGGGAAGTGGTAGAGTCTCCTTCTCTGGAGACATTCAAACCCCACCTGGACATGTTCCTGTGCAACCTGCTTGGGGTGGACCTGCTTTGGCAGGGGGTTGGAGTAAATGATCTCCAGAGGTCCCTTCCAACCCCATATCATTCTGTGAAGTTTTTGCCACCAGACACCACTGTTGGATCCAAACCAACAAAAGAGAGCTGCAATATCCCTATCTGAAGTCCTCTTATGCATCTAATACCTATTAAGCTGCTTGTCTTTTGGGGATGGAATGAAGGTTTTGGCACATCAAATTTGCTGACTACAAAAACACAACACTCCAGGGGCAGAAAAAGGCTGACTAAGCATTACTATATATACATTTTTTTATAAAGATTTTTTTCCAACAAAAATTGATAGTTGACATTGAAATTATATAGAAACATGTGCTAACACTCATCAACTTAACTACTAAAGACTAAAATGACAGAGAATGTATTAAGAAAATTTTGGTTCCCATTGTTTTGCCAGTTGTTATTAACCCACCTTATGGCATGAATTACATAAAGATTTGCATTTTTATCCCAAGAAAAGAAGTTACGTTTAGAGGTGCTTTATTTTGTCCCTAGCCTGCATGGTCCATTCCAAAACGTTTCCTCTTCAGTACCCAAAAAAAATGTTTTACTGCAGGGCAAGGGATTCCTTTAGGCTTTTCCTGTTCGTAAGGATTTTGCAACAGTGCCAAAGCCATAAAGAACGAAGCATTTGCTCTCTGGAAGCTCTATTAGGAAATATTGAGGACGACCTGATGCCTCCTCTGACGGCACCTACAGTCGGTCTGTGCCCATGCTTGAGAAAAATAAATCAGTATAACTTTTTAATATAACCTACAACGTCATTCTCATGCTGTACAAGACCAAAAAAAGCCAATTTGAGGAGCAGGACTGCCCTTGAGTGTGACACCCAGCATCATTGCCTCCAGGGCCACTATATTTTCGAAAAG
>JAHREE010143222.1:0-17070 GCA_033628505.1 Tringa tobata | reverse complement strand
CAATGGGGGGTGATGGGGGTGGGGACTACCTTCCCATCCTCGCTGGAGCAAATGGAGGCCATTCCCTATGGAGGATCCCGCAGCACCATCCCGTCCCAGTGGGTCACCATGCCCCCAGAGCCGGGAGACTCCCATCCCCAGGGATGCACCAGCATCCCAAAGGAGCGACCATCCCCTCTTCTCCTCCATGAGCCTCCAGTTGTGGCTCCCCAAAGGACTTCATGGGCCATAAACCATCCCGACTGCCAGGACTCTCCCTCCCTGGGCTTCCCGAGCACAGAGAACGGCAGAGCAAGGAGAAAGGGAGGGATGAGAGAGAGGACAGACTACAGAGGAGAAAGCAGACTCATCCTGCTGGATAAAGCCAGGAATGATGACTACTCGGACAGAAGACGGGGACACCTTCCCAACCTAGAAGGGTACGGCTTCTGCTCTACCCTAAGACCAAAATGTTTTGTTCTGGGCAGTTTGAAAGCATTAAAATGATGAATAAATCCAGAAAGCACCAAGGAAAGAGGAACATTGAATCCCGTGTTCTCTCAACCATGTCTCTCTGGCTTCATCCCCTCCCTGAAGCATCGCTGATACCCCCATGCCCTCAAATTCCCGGGGCACTAAAGGACTAAACCCTTTCTTTGCACTCGCTGTCTTGCCTCTGCCCTGGCCAAGCATCCCCAGCTCCCCACAAGGACTCTTTTTTTGGTGGTTTTGGCTTTTTTTCATGCAGTTTTTCATACACTCAGTGTGAGGTTTAAGCTCAGGCGGTGGGGCGCAGCGGGTGGAGGCAGGAATTAGGAATTAGGGGCGAAGGCAGCCAAGCCTCACTACCTCAGACAGCAATCCCTATCTGATCATAGTAATTGGAAGCAGATAAGATTTGATGCCTGGAGGCTGATGGCAACCCTCTAAATGATTATGTTTCTCCCCTCCCTTCTTAAATATTCCGCTTTAAGGAAACAAATGTGCATAATGAAATCCAACCAGCGGCGCTTTGAAGACCATCGACGTGCAGCCAACCCCCACCTCTGGACCAGCTTTTGGTTCTTTCTTCCCTCACCGAGCAGATTTACCCCTTCTCAAGAGCTCACCATGAACCAGAGGAGGTCTCACGCTGGTCCAGCGTCAGCAGAGCAACCTGAGGGCGACTGTTGCCAGCAAATGGGCTGGCCCTTCAACTCCAGCAACCCTGGCTGAGAATCAGGGTGGATTTCCCCTTGCTTGGTCCTTGCAAGAGCATAGCATGGGACCTACCTCAGCAGATCCAGCTTGAAAAAGCCACCTAGATGCTCCTATGGCTTGTGGTGGCTCTTCTGGAGAGGATGGATGGATGGATGGATGGATGGATGGATGGATGGATGGATGGTGGGAGTTTGAAGACCAGGGTTTGGACACGCAGCGTGGCAGGATGCAGATATCCATCCAAATAAGCTCTCTGGTACTGATGCTCTTCAGCTGGGCTCTGTGCAATGAAGGGGAGAAGGTACCAGTGGAGGCCTATGTCTACCTCTACATGAACCAGATAACAGTTAATTCAGGGAGCAACCCAAAAACTTGAGAAAAAAAAAAAACAAAAACAACGTTTTGGGTTGATATGAAATGGGAACTTTTGCAGAAAGCTTCAGCAAAATTGAAGAGAAAAAAAAATGGGTTGAGGACAAATCGAAATATTTTCTTTGCCTTGGAACAAAGCGTGTTTCTTTGCCCCAGTATGGCATGTGCTATTTCAGGCCTTTATATCCTCCATTTAGATCCATTTTTATATTAAAAAAAAAAATAAAAATTAAAAGGCAAAAGTCAAACCAGTTGCTTTTTGAAATCAGCAGTGTGTCAGGACGCCTGAAACAAAACGTCTCATTAAAAAGAAAGCAAGAGGGCAAGATGAAAGGTCTCAGAAGTTCCTCCTTCACTTCCCCCAAGGGCCAAGGTTGACACAATGCTCCCCACACCCCCGAAACACCAATGCCCACATGGTGTACTCACAGAGAAAGCTACGTGGATGGCCATGTGCTGGCTTTTCTGAGCATCCATCCCGGGGATGTGCCCTGGACCACCATGAGGATGGACACCCAAGCGACTCCCAGACCCTGCTCCTTGGTCCATGTGGTTCTTCTACATCGTACCACCTCAATCCAAGCTCAGGTTTGCAGGGTCCTCATGGTAAGTGATGTCAAAGCCCCCTTAGGAAGGGCCCAAGACGTCACCTCTGCTTGGTTTTGGGGTAAACATGAAGGAAGTCCTTCACCCCGGAGCCGGGAGCGAGTCCTCCATGCACTGAGGCTGGGAGGGACCTCGCTCCTCCTGGGGATAACATCTGCACCTCGCCATCTCCCTTGTTTATCAGCGAGTTTACTCTGGGAAATCTAATCACCATTTCGGAGTTAATCCCTCTAACAAACCCTTGCAAATCCCTTCATGCAGAAGTTTATTAATATTAGCTCCTCTCGAGCAGAAGTGAATTAAGCGCCTTTACCTCCCGTTTGGCTTTTTGTTCCTCTTCTCCTCGCTGCTGTTAACAGGAGCAATTCAATTAAGGAAGAAACGACTTGCCAATAAAAGTCCTTCCTCACCGCCTCCCTCCTCCTTTCTCTCAAGTGCTAATAATGTTTAATTGGGGAAATGAGCTTGGCTGGTGGTGCTGCTGGGGGCAAGGAGAAGTCCTGGTGAGCTCTGGGCATGGGGCAGAGGAACTTGGCTCATCCCAGGGAAGGGAGATGCTCAGATGTGCACCCCCAGAACCCCATGATTTGCTGGAGGAAGGTCTCCCAGCCCCAAAGCGGCTGTCTCAGTGCCCAGCGGATGCCATCCTGCTTGGTTCATGGAGAGAGGAACCCTTGAAGGCAGCATCAAATTGGGAGCGCGGGAGGCGAGCAGTGATCTCCAGCTGCCCAGCATCTCACTGGTGCTCAACAAAGCCCTGAGGCTTCCTCCATCTTGATGCAAAACCACGTGAATCTCAGTGCACGCCGCTGCAGGCCCACCAGGACGGGGGTCTGAACCTGGCACCAGCTGAGCTGGCTGCAGTGGGGGGCTCAGGACCCTCACCCAGCTCATGCAACTATGGGGAAGGGGACGAAAACAGCAAAAAGGCTTGAAAACAGGACAAGCCAAGGGTGTAGTTTGCACCCTGCATGCAAAAGTACAAGCCCTCTCCAAGGTGGGGCTCCAAGGGGTCCAAGCCTGCCTTTACCGACACCGTCTCCAAGCGTGGTTCCACCACAGGCACCGTCCCCACCGAGCAGGAGGGGAGGAGGAGGTCCAGCCTGCCCAGGGCTGCCCGTCAGCTCAGCTCCATCACGAAGGCCACGGCATTTCCCAGCTGTCAGAAAGGATTTACTCGGTGCTGCACGCTCCCTCCTCCACCTCCTCCGGTGACAGAGCGGCTCTTCTCCTCAACCTGGGGTTACCCCGGGAAGGGAGCTTGCATCTCTCTGCCCAGCCCTTCCTTGTCCCCGTCTGCATCAGTGGCAGGAGGACGTGATGGGCCGAAGATGCTCAGCCAGGAGCTGAGGTGCCACCTGCGAGGAGAAGAACACGTCTGAGCAAGGACAGGGAGCAGATCCAGGACGCAGAAGATCTGGCTCGGGGAGGCACATAGACATGGTGCTTGGGGAGGCACATAGACATGGTGCTTGTGGACATGGGTTAGTGGTGGGTTTGGCAGTGTTAGGTTGAAGGTTGGACTCGATGATCTTAAAGGTCCCTTCCGACCTAGAAGTTTCTATGATTAAACGCCAGCTCCCCCCATATACGCCCATCATCCCTCCACACCTCCTGCTGAAGTTGAGGAGCAGCCAGACCCAGTGACCCCCCCCTCACTTTGGGGTGTCCCTCTCGCTGGCCAAGCTCTGCATCTGCCATCCCCGGCCCAGCTGAGACCTGGGAGGTGGTACCACACCTTCGTCCAGGACTGAAAGTCTCAAACGAGGGACAGACATAAGAAAAAGTCACGGCGTGGTCCAGGGTGACCTCTTGACATGTTCCACTTGCCTATCACCCCAGGTCCTGCCTGGCGACCATCCCCATGATCTCACCCATCTTTTCCCATGGTTTTCCTTCCAAAATTTCCTTCCTCTTCTCCAGCCCTCTGGGTCATTCCCGTAATGCCCTCCCGCTGTCCCCGGGGAAGTATTGAGTGGCAACCCCCTGCCCTGGTTGCCAGCAATGGAAGATGAGGGGGTGGGCACCCAGCCTTGCTGGTGGCCACCTATCAGTGCCAGGAGAAGTGAGACAGCTTGCAAAGTGCTCAGGAACCCCTTGGGGAAGAAAAGTGCTACCAAAATGCCAGCAGCAGTTACTGTAATGGGAGAGGTAAGTGTGTTGGGCAGGGGATGGCTCAGAAGGGGACCAATGCCCACAGGCATTTGACAAGGGCGCTTCAAGCCAAGCAAAGCTGGTTGCCCTCCACCCTTCCCAGGTGGCCTTGGGGCTGGCAGAGGGGCAGAGATGGTACTGCCAACAGGGAAAGGGCTGTGGGATTCTCTGGAAACGGTCATGTCACCTGGAATGACCTACCTTTAGGCAGGAAGGAAGGCAGAGCCACAGGGTCTTGTTGACCAGGGTCCATGCCTCTTCTCAGAGCTGCTGGAAAACCTCCAAGACAGGGGTGCAGCAAGGGCAGAGCTGCTTTAAAAAAGAAGATTTCCACAAAGCAAAGCAGATTGAGCACACAGGCAGCAAAAAAGGTTTCATTTCCCCTCTCTGCTCCTTTAGATCCCCTAGGAGAAACATTCACAGCAGTCACATCATCACCAGGACTTCCCCCTGGGTCTCCTCCAGACCCACGTCCCTTCCAGACGTTAAGTTTGGGCCCCAGAGTTACCTCCACACACAGGGGCGTCCCATCTTCATCCCATCGGGGTGGTGGCATCCAGCCTATGCCTTCAGCAAGTCGGGTCTCAGCTTAGCACGGTCAAGGTGGTGGAGCAGCAAGTGTGCTCATCCAGGCACGTCTCCGTGGAGGTCATCACCTGAAGAACAGCAAAAGCTTGAGACTAATACATCAACAAGCACACGACGACATTCTTGGGGGGATGGAAAAAGGATTATTCCCCCTCCTGAGGCTGGAAACAGAAAAAAAAAAAAAACAGGTATGAAGCTCTCTACATCAATGTTTTGTTCTCCAGAGCAAGGGGAAGACACGGAGCTGCTCCACAGGGCCTGTAGCAGCTAACAGCCCTTCCTTGGGCTTCACTGAAGGGATGGCTGCTCGTTAGTGAGTGGCACTAATTAAGAGGAATGAAACTAATTTGCAGGAACCGAGTGAACATCCTCCACCTGCTCCCCTTTGCACCGGCGAGCGGCTTCACAGGAGATGATTTGGCACTAGACCATGTTGAGAGCAGCAAATGCTGGACACCAGCACGTCCCACCCAGGATGAAGAAGCTCCTCTGGGACACACAGGCATTTGCAGACCCAGATCACAGGGATTTCAACAGAAATCAGACTTTTTTTTTGCTTTGTTTTTTGTTTGTTGGTTGTTTTTTTTTTTTCTTAAATGACACAGTCACAGAAAAGCACAGTTGAAAGTATTTCCAAACCTTGACGTGCCTGCCTTTGATTTCTTCAAAACAAAAAAAATGAGGTTTCCACAAATAAATTAATTTATTTTTTAACAAGGAGGTTCTTTTCAGGTCCTCTGACACCTGCTGACCCAAAATGAAAACTTTAAAAAAATATTCTTATCCCCCCCAAAAAAAAGATTCAGTTCACATTGACCCAAATTCAGAGCTTTTTTATTATTAGTTTTGACTCCGGACAGAGAATGGAAGAAGCAGCCACTCGCCCATCACCAGGGGACACCCAACTGATGCTATCAAACATCATGAGAACAGCAACATTATCAAGCATCCAGATGGGATCAGCAATTCCTGCCTCCGAAGGAGGCCAAGAGGAGAGGCGGAGGCTTGCGAGCAGCAAACCAAGAGCGTGGAGATGCTCTTCCTATGTTTAAAAACCTCATTTCTGGTTTTTGGTGTGTCCTGGCACAGGGCTGCTGGAGGCTGTATCCAGACAACGGTGCTTAAAAGCCTTTTAAAACATCTCCATGAGCTGGTGAAGGCCATTTTTTCTTCCAGAGCACCCTGCAGCAAGGAGTACCGCGAGTGAACGTCCCATTCCAATGAAACCGCATGAAAAAAATCAGGTGATTTGGGTTTTTTAATTGATTAAAAGACATTAACCAAGCTATATAGGACAAGCTCAGCCTTGGACCTGCCAGGGAGCTTGGCAAGACCTAGTTTGCAGGTGGAAATGGGGAAGGAGAAGAGATCTGAGCCACCAGCGGTTCCTTGAAGCTCTAGATTTCACCTTTAATGTATTTCAGCACATGATTCAAGCACATTATCTGCATGAAATGCTGCATTAGCATCAAAATGAGGGGAGTTCTGTTCAATATATTAAAGTGTCTCTGATGGGTTTGAAGGTAGCTTAGCGCAAGAGAGGCATTAAGGAAGTAAATGCCACATTTGTATTCAAAAGAGCTTTTTTTTTTTTTTTTCATTTAAAGCCGTTGATCTAAGAAGTGGTGCTTAAGACGGGCTTATAAAAGCAAGAGTGCATCTCCGCTATGAGACAAAAAGCTGTGTTTATGGTGAATGGGAAAGGAAAGCAAACAGCCCATTTAGAAAATATATTTCTTTGGGGTTTTTGGCACATCAGCTGGAAGAACCCAAGGCTTGGCAGGGACAGGACCTTGGGGCCGCATCACCACCGAGAGCCATTTTCTTCCCTGATACCTCCCCTGATGCCTTTTTTTTTTTGCTTGGAGCCTAGAATTAGAAATGGTTTATCCAGGCTGGCCACTCCCATCATCTTTTTCTCCAGGTGGATAAAAAAAAAAAAAAACAAAAGAAAGACAAAAAAAAAAAAGAAAGACAAAAAAAAGAGATTTATTGACCCAACTGCCTGGCAGACACTCAGTTTGCCTTTTTCTGCTAAATTTCAAGCAAAAATGCCTGTTTAGGCATTTTTTTACTTTTTTTTTTAAATTAGGATGGCTTTCTGCTTGACAAAACAGCTTCAAACTTAATTTTAACATCAAAAGTTGGAGTTCTCTCAAATCAAACAGCACCAACGTATCCACGAGGTCAATTCCGACGGTCTTGTTCACCAAGAATTTAAAAGAAAAAAATAATCAGTAATCCTGCTTCAGAATATTCTTTATCCTGAAATTTCTACTTAACTAAGGAACGTCTATATTTTACCCAGCTGTGAGAAAAGCCAGGTTTTGCCCCGAAAACAGGTTTGCCTCCACACCACGGTCCTGTTTAGACCGTGATGAATTTTTACTTGCTCCGTTAACGCCGGACAAGGAGCCTTTTAGCTAAAAACACGGGGATTTCTGCTGAGTTTGGGGGATCAAACTGGTTTAAGTTTCATTATCTGAAGAAAACAGAAACCGCACCGAAGGCTCGGGGCGAGCATTAACTGGCTTCATCCATCTTTGCCACCTCCGAGGGCAATTAATAATCCCTTGTCTTTCCAAATGGAGCAAGCGAGGGGTTAAATTAATTGCTTCTGACCACTTAATGAGTCAGGGAGAGACCCTGGGAAGCTTGTCTCGCTGCTGCCTGCAAATCAGCCAGGGGAAAAAAATATACTTTTCTTGGCCGAGGTGCCTGGCTTATGGAAATATTTATGGCTTGGAGCTGGCAGGGGTGTTATCACCCCCCAGACCTGGGGCTGTCGGAGGTTGTCACCCCATGAAATTCAACCACGTGTGGCTTCCCTGGCCATTGAGGGGGGAATTAAATAAATCAGTGTTTGTTCCAAGGGGAGTTGGGGGTTGTCCAGCACGGAGCACGAGGTAAGCCTGGATGCACACCAGGACCTCCCACCACCACGCTGCCGACCTGTCGCCGCTCTCAGCCCTCCCTGGAGAGCCACGCCAAGAGGAAAAGACACCGAGGAAGAGCTGGACATCTCACAAGTCTTAATAAATTAACAGCCCCTTCCTGCCAAGGGCACTAAATCACAGCCCGGAGGATGGGGGTTTTCATCACTCAGCCCCCAGCCTTCCTCCCTCCCTGCGTCGCGCTCTTCCTCCATCATCCCACAAGGCAAAAGCAGGTGTCTCGAGGACATGTCAGTGCTCCCCACCTTTCCCCCCAAACACGAGATGTCCCAGAGGAGCCCCTGGAGCCCACCCGTGAGGATGGGGCTGTTGGGTTGGGAGAGCATCTCCCACTTTGGGGGAGTGGGGGGGATGGACAGACCCCTCTCCCAACCCAGGTATCTCCCCCTGCCTGCTTCCTTCCCCATCACAGCTGATCTTCTCCGGGTTGTCGTGGCAGAGGAGGAGGAGGAGGGGAGAAGGAAACAATGCGGAGGAAATTGATAAGCATGGCTTGAAACCCAGAGAAAAGGAACATTTGCCTGGGAGAAGCTGTGATTAGATCCGTGTGTGTGTGTGGTGTGTGTGTGTGCGTGTGTCCTTTGCCAGCGCTCCTAAAAATAGACATTGGCTGCACAGACTGTCACACGCATGCAGACATGCTCTGGCTGAAGCTATATTTACCAGTCTCAGAGACAGCCAGATTCCCATATAGGAGCCGTGCATCCCCCCCTCCTCACCCCCCAGGGCCGGCACGCCGAGGTTCACACGGCCAGGAAGGGACCACGGTGGTGGTGAGGGATCACTGGGAGCTTGGGGGCACAGAGAGAAACGTGGATGGTGGAACAAAGGAGTGGGGAAATATCATTTCTGGAAGGTCCTTGAAAAAAGGACCACCTAGAAAAGCCAAGAGCTCGATTTAGAGGTGCGCACGTGAGAAGAACATCACAGAGGCCATCCAGATGGCTCCTGGTCTTACTCTTCCACCTAGCTCCCAAAGCAGCAGCCACCATCCCATCTCTCCATATCCCCCAACCCATCTCTCCGTATCTCTCCAAAAGCAAGCCCTCGTGGCCCAAAACCAAGCCCGGTATCTGGACAGCACCAATATCTACAGCCACGGGCTGAAGAAGGTGGTTGGCAGGGAGCTCCAGCCCCTCTCCAACTCATGACACCTCTTCTGGCTGCCCTCAGCCACGACGTGGCAGTCGTGGCTCTGGGCATGAATAGGTTTGGAAGGAGGGAAGGTCCCACAGCTGCTCGTTGGAGAAATTAAAACTGGAGCATGACCTACATCGCCTGCTGGAAACCGGCTCCTCCGCCCCCCACCGTGCTCGTTAGCCTCGTAATAAAGCAGGGAGTGCTTAAAGGGACAAAATTGAGGCATTTTAGTCATATTCATGAGATTTCTGAAGAGGATATTTGAAGACCGAGGTATTATTATCTACATATGTCTTCACAGAGGTTGCGTGCAATTAGCATTATTCAGAGACATGCAATTAGCATTACCCGGAGATATGTATTTCGGGTGGGAAAATCATTGTTTTTCTTCTCGGAGAAGTTGTTTTGTGCACAGTTTTCTCAGCTCCGAGCGTTCTGGTCCAACTGGAAATTGGAGAAGTGCCATTTGCCCCAGCTTGCCCCTGGAAGCAGAGCAGGCAGCAGCAGAGGATATCTCTGCCACTGCAACTCTTGTTTCATCAGTGAATTTTGGACGAGCCCGAAGCGTCTGTAGATCCACCTAGACAACAAACTGGCCCAACGCCACCTGCAGCATCGTTCTCTGGTGGCTGATGCCATGTCCCCATCCTGCAGAGGGGAGCAGAGCATCTGCCCCAGTCTTCTGCCAGCCTCAGGAGAATGAGTCTCATCTCCTGACCAGAGCCATGGCTTTGGTTGCAAACCTTCCCCTCCGATGTATGGAGGTGATGCTTGGGTGGACTCAGGCTGCAGAGGACTTCCCATGGGGGGGGAGCAAGGGACAGCATCTCCAAGGAGGTGGCACATGGGTCCCTTCAGTCTATTTTCATGGTCTCTTGGCACAACAAAGCGATCTTCCTCCGCACGGAGAGCGGCAGATGCCTTCTGGGACTCGTCTTCATTTTTCAACTCAAATCCCCTCTGTTTAATGAGCTGGTTGTGACATCACCTCGCGAAATGTCGTTAGCGGGGGGCGAGAGGTGAGCTCCATCCCATTCTTGAAACGGGGAAGGGCAGGGGTGGCTCCCTCCGAGGGCACGGGTTTGGGTCTCTGGGCACAGGGAGAGAGCATTTGTGCTCACCAACCTCAGGGCACGGCGTGGAAAGTGGCAGAAGAGGCTCTCCAGGGGGGAAAGACCAATTAGGCTGACTGTACCAACAGCCACCGGTTTTGACAGCAAGCTGTAGCACCCGAAATCACACCAATAAAGGCTGAAGAAACAGCTGGGATTAAACTCAGTGAAGATCCGAGCTGCACGCCAAGAGGCATTTTGTAAATTAGGAATTTGAGGGTCATTTAAGCGTGGCCCAACTCCATAAATCCAGTCCTCCCCACCCAGCTTTAAGTTTAAAAGTCCTGGCAAGGGCAAGGTCTAGACCTACCCAGACACTCTCTGCATAACTTTGCCACCTGCAGGAGCTGTCCTCAACGTGAGGACTCCAGACAATCATCCACTCACAGCCACGCTGCAAACACCACTCCCCTGGCTCCAGGTTGGTTCTTTCTCCGTTGCTGATGACTTGGGTCACCACAACTGTGTGGTCCTTTGAACTGAATTCATCCGGTCTCTGGAGACACCGATGCTCTGAGGAGCAGACTAAACCCAGCAAGTGATATTTCACTGAGGTCTTTAGGCAAGAGGAAGGGTGTTGGGGGACTTAAGGGTTACTTAAAACTGCTTGAAGGCTCCAATTGTTTGGACATCGCGAGTACCTTGACTTCTCAGGTGACTTGACTTGAGAGGGGAACGTGGAGCACAGCCCAGGAGCCCCCTCCCTCATGGCCACGCAACGCTGTGAGAGCACTCATTCCCAAGTCCTCCCCAAATCCTCCTGGGAGGTGGGTTCACCTAACGACACCACACAGAGCAACCACCCCACAAGAGTAGACACGGGCCGACGGTCAAGCCAAGAGCAGACCTCAATGCCCTGGCTCCACCACAGACTCTAAGGGCAGCAGGGCACCACCGTGCACCTAACCCAGCCTCCCAGCTCAGAAGGACCACCAGGACAGCCTGTTTCATTCAGAAAGAGCCAAGCCCTGCAAAAATGCATCATTTTTTTCCTGGGGCATCCCATGCCAGGTGGCTCCACGCTGTTCCAGTCCCCAGTGTCACTCCCCACCCTCCCTTGCTGCAGCCAAGGACCTTCACAAATAAATCATGCTCCACTCCAATCTGTTTGAACAAGCTGGCCTCCTTGATGTCACCAGGGAGGGCGGCAGATGAGAAAGGGTTGAAGAGCTGCACGGAAAACACCTGCCCATGGCCCAGAAGTGCAGACAGGCTGCCTGGATGCTCTAAAAATATCTGAAATCAGGAAATCTGGCCTTACGCCTACCAGCAGCACAGCCAGCATCACCTTCCAAAACATCACGGCAACAGGGCATGACCCTGAGGGAGGTTCCGAGGACCCCAAAGACTTGACGTAGGGGCATGAAGACTTTCCAGGGGCTGGTGGCCCGGGGACAAGGGGTGGGTTGCAGCTGATGGAGGTGGGTCAAGCACCAGGATGAGCTCACCATTCCCCTGTGGGCAGTTCCAGGCTGGGAATGCCCACGCAGATGTCCTCGCGTCCCATCCTCTAGGCTGTCCAACCCCTTCATTTCCCCAGCAAGAGCACCACTTCAGCGCNCCATCCTCTAGGCTGTCCAACCCCTTCATTTCCCCAGCAAGAGCACCACTTCAGCGCAAGCTCCAGCGAAGCCACAAGTGGGCTCTGCAGCTAATGCACAAATTATATTTCAGAAGCACTTCTCCCCAGCGCCGGGGATGCAACAGAGGGAAATTGCTGTAATAAAAAAAAAGTCATCCTCCTCTCCAGACACGAAAGGGGCAGGGGGGAGCAGGGTCCTTGCTGCGAGGGCAGCGGCAGGGCAGGATGGGATTATGCAGCATCCCTCACCTCCAAGTCCAAGGTGATGCTCCCTCCGGCAGCAGGCCAGGCACAGGGCTTTCCCAGCACCAGGGCTGAGACACGAAGATGCAAAACTCTGGATGGGAAGGAGCCAAGGGTGAGGAACCCACGCTATTAAAACAGACCACAGGTCCTCTTCCTCCACCAAAAGCCTCCGGGGTAGCATCCCCGAGGCATAGGGGTCACAGTTTCCTCTTCAGCATCTTTCTAAATCTGAGGAGAAGCATCTGATGATGCTGGTCATCCTTAAGGCTCTTATAGCCTTAAGGAGCATCCGCAATCGGTGGCAAATCAGCACCAAGCCCAGACCTGCAGAATCTAAGAGGAGAAACCTGCCACTGGGCCCTTCACGCTGAACCCGGGCTCTCGGAAGCAAGGTTGTCCCCATAAGTCATTTGTAAATGGGCAATAGGAAAAGGATTATTCGTGCAAATTATTAGAAAAGGGATTTCCAAGAGTGATTTCCACTCAGCATCCACTCTTCAAAACAAGCTGTTCCAGCCAGGAGCCCAAGACGAGGAGGTGCAAGGTGAGACACCTCAACCTCTTGCCCTTGCATGGCCGTGATGCCTCGTGGTGACCAAGCCACAGAAGATGCAAAGCACCATGGCCCTTCTACATATACATCCCAGTCTGGAGCATCATCACCCCAGCAGAGCCAGATCTGGGGAGCACTTGGAGAGGAAAATAATCTGGAGAACCCCTAATGCCAATGTGCACCCCAGGCTGGCACCTACAAGGTCACTTTGTAGGCAAGGGGCAATCAAGGGGCTTCAAGGACCTGTCACCCATGCTGATAACACCCCTCTCCTTGCCAAGGGGTTACGTGCTACAATTTGTCATCATCGGCCAAAAAGATCCCCCAACCCCAACTTCTGAAAAGCTACCAGTGCTCAGGAGGGGCTCACCCTGCAGCTCCTGCCCAAGCAAGGTTGAAGCAGCAGCACCTGACCCAAAATTTGGGGCCCATTTGTGGCATTTTCAGCCCAGAACTGGACGCACCAGGGGTCAAGACAATCAGTAGCCGGGTAGACAGGAGTGAGCAACCCCTGGAAGAAGAGCAGGTCCGAAACAGGCTGCAGCCAGCCTCAATCATCCACCCAGGGTTGGGGAGAAGATACAGGAGCCCCCAAACCAGCCTCAAAAGCCCCATATTTGCCTTTTTTTTTTTTTTTTTAATGCCCACACACCATGCTCTGCTCCACAGGCCCCATGGCTGCAAGTGGCCAAAAGCAGCTCCCTGCCCTGATGGCTGCTGCTTCCAGCGAGGTGGTGATGAAAGGGAGGATCAAACGGCATCGTCATCGGTGTTAACCAGAAAGCCCCCCGTTCCTCTCTGCTCCCGTTGCTGTGCAACCCCTCTGGTTTGGAGATTGCTCCGCAACCACAGCTGAGAGTCAGAGGAGTGTTGGGAGGATGCAGAAGGAAGGCAGCAGCAGCAGCTCTCCTGCTCCCAGCACCTTCCCAGTAGCCCAGCAAAGGAGCCCCAACCTCTTCTGCTGCCCCCCTAACACGTGGGATCCCTCCAATCCATCCTTGCAGTGTGGGATCCTCACCCCTGGATCCAAAAAAGCCTGGAAAACACGACACGGATGGACTCTCAGGATGCAGGACGCAACCAACCCAACGTCTTCTGAGACTCAAGAGGTGGAGGAGACCAGTTCAGCCAGAGCTTGGCAGAGCAGAGCTGCCCAGCTACAAGAACAACCAAAGATACCCCCCTCCCAAGGCAAACCCATCCTCTGTTCAGCCCCATGAGTTGCAGGATCAGCCCTTTGCCCTGTGGGTTAAGGCAGGGCAAGTAGGACAACCCAGATAAATGCTGCAGGACTTGATGCACGGGCAAATCCCCAGTGAAGAGAGCCACCAGGGACAACCAGGTCCTACAAAAAGTAATGCCCACTTTTACCACAGATATATCCGGGAAGTGGCTTGTCTGCCTCTGATAAAAGACCAGGGCACAAAAAAACCCCAAAAAACCAAAACCCCAAAACACAGTTTTCATGGAAGATGGAAAATTCAAAGCTGTTTTAATTTTGTGGTGGCTCCTCCACCCGGCTCATGCTTCCAAACTCGTTAGCTGCCGTCCGATTCTTGCCTGACAGCAGGATCGCTAATTTTGCACATCCCAAAATAATATTTGCCGAGCAGCACTCCTCGCTATGATTAAAACAATATCGGGCACTAAAAATATACAGCTCCTGGGGGAATCCTGTCTGCCCAAGACAACAAACTATTTAAGACACATCAAGGAGGAGCTTCTTTCTGATTAAAGGCAACGCAGGTCCATGCTTGGTGATGGGGAGCTCAGGATGGGTGAAGGCAACCAGGGGGAAACAGAGGATGAGGGAGGCGGTGGAAGAGGTTGTTTCAACCATGAGATACTTGGGATGGGAGAGGCAGAGCTGGGGAAGTGGACATCTAACAGGGACGAAGCCCGGTGCCTGGAGACGAACCCAGGTGTCATCTCATGGCGTCATCCATCTGCAGGAATTCCCATCGCTGGTCAAGTCGCCTTCCCAAATGGGTCACCCTGCTGGTGGCTCCTGCCAGCTAACAGACAAAATATCTCTGCGTAAGAGGTTCATTACTCAGCCAGCCCCCACGGCCGGATCCGATTCATCAGGGCAAATATTTGCATTTTTGTCCCATCAACTAGCGAATGAATTACCAGGCAGTGCCCGCTCCCGGTCCTCAGCAGCAAGGAATTGTCCCCGAGAGCTCTCCATTGCGGTGGCTTTACGATTTTGCCAATCCATCCATCCCCTGTACGTTTTCTTCCCGTTTCCAGCCTAAATATATTCTCCCTAGGGTTTTCCCCATTTGTCTCGTGCCAATATTGATATTTAGCTTAACCTCTCCCCAACCCCTGGGTCCTCTTCCCCCCGGCCCCAGGACATTGCCCAATGCCTGTGGGCTGCACAGCCTCCTTGGAGCCAACGTTGTGTTTCTGGGCCAGCGCAACCCAAGAGCTGCAGAGCCCCGTGCCCTTCCCCAACTAAATAATTAATAATCCCTTCTCTGATCCTGTAATTACCATGGCCAGCAGCCAAGGCCACACCACAGAGTGCTTCCTGGCGGAGATCAGCCTCTGATGGATGCCCCATCACCTTCGACAGCCCAGATGAGGGCAAGGACCTTCCCGGTAGATCCTGGGTAAGTCCCTGCAGAGCAGCCCCCACGGTGAGCTGTGGTTTTGAACTTGGTGTGCTCGCTGCTCCCTTTGATCTCCCCTTCATTAGTCTTTCTCCTTTGCTTTCTAACGTAATTAATACTTCCCTGATCAAAAGCCACAGCACAAGGAGAGCTTTAACGACTCTTGTTTCACCACATGTTCCAAATAAAGGGGGGGCTCAGGCAGAAGGGAGGAATGAGACCTCATTTGGAGCCTCAAAACTGCAGCCATTTCCCCAGGGTCCCTGCCCCATCCCCAGGGTCTGACTGCCAGGACCATCAGCAGAGTCGGAGCACACCATGTCCCATATCTTCCCAGCACCTAGCCACCCAAACACAGGTTCTCCAGGGGACACAGGACCTATGTGGTGGCTGCCTGGGGTCAAACACCCATCTAACCCATCAACAGCACCAGGACCAGGGCAAGCACATGGATGTTTTCCCCCAGCACCCAGGTGCTCTCACCTCACTCCTGAGCCAGGAGGACCATGTCCTACATAACCTTCATTGTACTTCCACATCCAGTCCTCTGACCTACCCCAGTTCTTATCACTCAACACCGAACTCCAGCCCAAGCTTTGAGAAATCCTGATTTCCTCCCAAAACCCTTATAACTTAATCAACAGCCTTTCTGCTTGCCCAGTTGACCCATAATCAGATAAGCCAAGACCTACATGAACGACACCCCCTGGCCTAACCTCCTCTGCCACAAACCCTCAGCAGATATCCCATCAGGTCTCAACCAGCTCATGGGGCTGTGGAGAGCAGCCACGATTGCTGAGATTAGAGGGAACGGGACAGGAGGTGGCTTCTGAGATGGTTAAGAGTACTGGGCCCACCTTGGTCCCTCCCTCCCAACGCTGACCCCCTTTGGACCATCAGATGCTACTTGCAAGGGCCACGAAGCATCACGTGTCTCTTCTGCTGGCCACTTGCCTCTCACTGATCAAAAAAACCCACCCACCCAGGGCAAGCCAGAGCTGAGCTGCAGCCCAGCACACCAGGAGGAAGGTGTTGATCCAAGCCCTCGGTGGTGCCTCCACTGCTCACCAAGGCTCTCCAGAGCCCCTGCTCCTCCCCGCGTGGGGACATCTCCCCAGGCAAGCTGGGGAAGGAGATGCTGATCTTACATTTCCATCCCTCAGCGAGCAGTTTTCAGTTCTGCTGAGAGGAAAAGGAAACAAAACCACCAGCCAAAGCATGTTCAGCCCTGGCCAGATACACCTTCCCTCCCCATCCTCCCCCCCCCATGACCCCGAAACATCTGAATTTTGATAAAAGCGCGTTGCCCGCTCACCGCGTCCTTCTCCCCTCCTGCTTCCCCTGCAACTCAAAGACAAAAGGAAAACAGGGATATTTTTTTACATCAAGGGTTGCTTTTAGGGCTTTGCTCGCCGGCTCGTCTCCCCCGACACGGGAGCCAAGGTCATTATGCCCAGGTGACACCACCCAGCGGGCACATCCAAGGGGTTGGCTGTGCTCCCTGGCACTGCCAGCCTGGCCAGACCCCGCAAAGTCACATAAGGTGACGTTTTTCCAAAGAATTTAACTCGCCCCGATAAAAAGCCAGCTAAAAAAAAATAAAAAAAAAATCCTCCTGTCCATATGTATCCCTGCTGGGAAATACTGTTCTGGGAGAACGGGCTGTTTTCACTGGTATTTATTAGTGGGAAGGAAAGGGAACAGGCTCTTTCCCAAGGTAGGAACCCTGTGGAAAGATTCTTTCCTTTGAAGAGGCATTTGGTTGGGCTCTATTTTTTATTTTTTTTTTAATTTCGTGCTGCAGCAGGCACGATGATACACGTTCCTTCAAAGGCAAAAGGAGAACACAACGCTCCGATCCACTCGGACAACCCCACACCACCCCCCCGTTATCACAGTTCAGTTTTCCCCTCACTGAAAACATCAGCTTTTATTCCACCTCCGAAGGACAAGGAAACCCCAGCAG
>JAHREE010143219.1:0-13885 GCA_033628505.1 Tringa tobata | reverse complement strand
GTTGTTGTTATTAGTAGTTAACTGTCATAACTTCATTAATAAGAAAACCTGCCTGATAACTGCCTGCAAGACAGCGACAGCCAGGGCTCCTCGCAAAATGGAGATGGCTGTTTGTCGGGGCTGGGTGAACAAATTGAAGTGAGTGGAGGAGGCGGCGAGGGCTGGTGGGGAGTGGGGTGGAGATGACGGCTCTGCGGGGGGGGGGAGGGGGAAGGAACGGGGCCTCATTTGCAAGGGAAATGAAATTATAACCCGCTCCGTTGCAGTCCTTGTGCTGCAGAGCCTGATGAGCTGTGCAGGAAGGTGCTGGAGCCCTGGGAGCACCCCGGTGTGGGAGTACAGCCCAATTGAACCTGGGACCCCCTCCGTGTGAGCAGGTCCTCGAACAGACAGGGCTCTTGTAGCCCCCCAAAGACTCTGGGGGTGGTCTGCTGCCCATGGGGCGGGCTTGTACCTCCTTCACCACCTCTCTGCTCCTCAAAGCCTCGTGTTACACCCTTTGGGCTGTATTTAGGGAAGGTCACAGCAATGAGTGTTGGGTCACTCACTCCTGAAGTAGGAGTGGTGGGTGAGGAGAGCAGCTGATGCTGGTCAGGGTGAGATCTCTGCTGAAGCAGGTGAATCCTGGTGCAGCAAGACATAGGGTACTCACCCTGTGATGCTGCTGTCACCTCGACTCGTGTCCCCAGATGGGTCTCATCACATGCGGGACAACACTTTTGACCCACCTGCCTGTGATGGGAAGGTGGGTGGCTTTGGAGGCAGCTTCTGTCCGTGGTTGGGCAGTAAGTCCATCCCTCAGGGCACAGGGATGCATTAAGGACAGAGTATAACCAGCTCCATCCCTGCACTGGGGATGCTCTTCTTCTGTAATGGATTTTCTTATTCCCATCCTATGACCAGGGCATCAGTGGGTCCTGGGTGGGAACACGGCTCCCTGGTCTCTGTGCCTTGGGCTGATGTCTCCTGGACTGGAAAAATAAGGGAATTGGGCTTAAATGAGGAGCATCGGTGAGACAAGGAGTGATTTAAGTGGCTCAGTTAATCAGTTGTGGCAGCGCTGGTCCGGGTGAGAGACCTGGCTGCTCCCCGCCAGCTCCGCGGGGAGAGTTCACAGAGCTCTGTCACCAATCATTCGGGGCGTTTTGTTTGGGTCTTAACTTTGATTTAACTTCAGTAGATTATAAAGACAAAAAGTCATTCCGAGGCCCTTTATTCAGGAGGAAAGAATAATAATAATAACCAAAAAAAAAAAGCCCAAACGGGGTAGTTTGAACTTGTCAAAATGATTTTCCACTCCTTCAAAATAACCTCACAAAACTGACCCAGATTTCACAAGGCACTCCGATTTTCAAAGAGCTGCCTGTCTGTGCAGAAGATGGGTCTGTAAAATATATATCATTCCTTTTTTTTCCCCCCCCTTAGCAGTTTTACAAAACCTGTGCCTTGCCTCATTCCTGTGGGATCCGAAAGGGCGCGATGCTTTGTGGGAAACACCATCCAGCCTTGGGGCTCATCCCGGGGCGGTGAAGCTGCTGGGATGCTCCCCAGGAGCGGGTGAGGTGTTTTGGGGTGAGGCTGCAGCTTGTCTCCATGTTCAGGAAGAACTGAGGACCCCAGGTCACAGCTCCGTGTGACAGCAACACCCTGCCCCTGCCACCTTGAGGAACAGCCTGTCCTTGGTTTTTTGGGGAGCTCGGGCTGACGTGGGGGGCTGTGGGGAAGGAGCAGCCTCACCTGGCACATATGTGTGTCAATGAAGAAGGGCTGCCCTGATGCCACGAGTGATGGGCGAGCTGGAGATACACAGGGATGGGGTGGGCATCCAGATAACAGAGCTGAGCAACAGGATCGGGGCAGAGATCTGAAGGGAGACCTGGCTCTGCCCCAGGGATGGTCAGGTGTGTAGGCAGCCCCCAGCAGCCTGGGGAGAGGTAGGGGGTGTTTTAGGGTGGGGGGCTGGCAACTAGGTCAGATTTTGAGGCTGATTTTTGTCCCTCAAGCTATCTGGAGTGGCAGAGAAAGCTGTTAGCTTTCATTCGAGGGAGGATTGCTAGCAAGGTGCTGGCTGAATTGCTGCTTCCTTGTTTGTTTAGTTAATTGGTTGGGTGCTGGGGAAGGCAACCCCGGGCTGTGCATCTGGAGAAAGAGCAGGGCTGGCTGGCACTGTGCTCCTGGCTGGCAGCCGAGGGACCCGTGCCACCCGCTGGCTTGGCTTGCTGTGGCTCTCCCCGTGTTTGAGAGAGGCCATGAGTTAATGACGACGGTGAATGAATCTTGCTGATTGTCCAGGGATCCTACCAGCTGGAGGTGGGGAGAGCTATGGGAGCAATTGTGATAGTTCTGGTACTTGGATGCCCAGGGGTGGGAAAGCTCTTGGATCAGCACAATCCAGTGCCCATATGGAGCCTGGGGCGTTGCTCTGGGCTATTCCTGCCAGATCTGGATCTGCATCTGGCAAAGGGCAATTCTGGGTTTACATCCTGGCTGTGGGGTGCTCGTGGTGCCCACGGGAGAGGACCAGCTGTGATGGTGGCAGGTGGGTTTGCTCTGCAGAGCCCAGTGCTGAGCATCCCCCCAGGATGTGCACCAGAACCTGGCCCTGTGCTGAGCAGAGGGGAGCAGGTCCCAGACGGGTCCCTTCATGCTCTGCAGAGCCCTTGTCCTCTCTTCTTGCTCGTTCTCCAGAGCTGAGCCGCTCATGAACTGTCAATGGGATAAACTAGATGTGAACCTGGGAAAAAAAAATTTAAACTTAATTTTTTATCTGACCTGATGAAAGTGCTGCACGTGCTGGCTGCCTTGCATTTTCTTTATTAATTTCATCATATTCTGCCGGGGCACTGCGTTGCCTTCATTTAGCAGCAGAGCAGTTTGCCCGTGAGTGGGGCAGCCTCCCCGCACCGGTGCGGTTCTTTGTGAGGGTCAGACCCCCACTCCCATTTTCTTTAAAACCTATGAAGGTCTGAGCCCTGTTTTTATGACTAATGTGGGTGAGGGAATAGCATATTACTGCCTTGCAGAAAGCCCTGAGCTCGGGATAGGGTCTGCAGAGGTGCTGGGGGCCAAAGGCTGGGTGGAGGAATGGTAGATTTGACAGAGGGAGGAAAAAAAAGAGAAGGAAAGATGTGATTCAGGCAGGTTAAGTGCCAGTCCCAGGTGATACTGGCAGCTGTGGCAGGGAGCTGAAGGAAGATGTTTGCTGTGCTGCCTGCTTCCATCTGCCGAGAGGCAACAGCAAAAGGGAAGTGCTGTCAAATAGTCTCTCCAGGACCCTCCTGACCATCTTGCCCCATGGCTCTTGGGGTAGGACCTCCCAAACCGTGCAGCCATGTCAGGGCTGTTCAAGGGCAGCCTGAGCAGCACTTGTTTTCTGACCACCAAAACACCTCAAGAGAGAGAAACGGGGTGACAGACGATGCTCATGGCATGGAGGGTGTCCCCCCCAAATCCACAGCTGCCCTGTCTGGAGCCTGTGCAACTTGGGAAGAGGCAAGAAGTTTGGTTTAGCTGCTGTTTTGGGGCGTTAGTGCTGCTTCTTTTAAGATATGTTGCTGTTACTTCTTTTTTCCACCGAGGCATAATGTGGAAAAACATTTGCTGCTTCCTTAGATGGCTAATTAATGATAAGGCAAAGTGGGGAGGAGCCTGGCTGCTCCTTGCATCACGATGCTGACAACCGGGGCTTTGCTCCAAGTTAGAGCCTGCATGAAGCAAGCTGGTAGGGCTGCTGCAGAGGCATGGGGGGGAAAAAAGAACATTTTCAGTTTGTATTATTTCTTCGTTTGTGTCCTTCTCAAAGCTTAGCATCTTTGTAATCTGCTAAATGTAAAAGCATCCCTACGGTTTCCTTAGCTGACCAGGCAGAGAAATTTGCCCAAGGAACAAGAAGGGGGCTCTCGGAGTCTGTCTGTCTAATGTAGCCCAGGGGGAACCAGGCAGCCATCCACAGCTGGACCAGCTCTTGGAGCACCCCATGATGATGCTTCAGGGTCGAATTGTGAAAATCAAAGACAAGAACAGGTTTTCTTCATGGAGTTTTGCTCGGACACTTTTGGTGTGAGGTGCTGTAGTACCTCCCTGCCCTGCTATAGGAAGAAACCCATAGCTCTCCCTGCGGGAAGGCTGGGGAGGTGGGAGAGCAGGGGGAAGATTGTTGCAAAAGTCTTTAGATTCCTGATCTGGTTTCCAAACGGTTTCTTGGGTGTCTGTGCTGCTTCTGCAGAAGAGCTGCCATGCATGCACATGATTTGAGCGACCATACAAGGGAGCTGAGAGTGCACTTGGAGCCAGATCTGATGTTGGAGGTGTCTTTAAGAATGTAATGACTTAAACTCTGAGCTCATTTGTTATGGACGTATGCGCTTTATTTGATGCTCTTTAACTAAACAGCCCAGCTTGACCTGGGAACGTGAAGCCTGTGAGTGCACGATGAAAAAAGCAAAGCCCTAAGAGTTTAATTGAGTGCAGCAGAGACTTTGGATGTGTTTCATGGCCCGCAGGGGCTCTGGGCACCGTGCTGGCCTGCCTTGGCCGTGCTAATGCAAACCCGAGCACTGGCTGGGAGTGTTCCCCTGGCAGGAGATGGAGCCCAGGAGTATCAAGAGCTTGTGCTCTTCTGCCTTCAGCAAAAAAATAAAAGGATGCACGGATATTTCCAAGGGAGGTTGCTGTGGGCAGGCTGCCTGCAAAGCAGGCAGCTACCTTCCAAAAACGGGGAGGTGGAGGAGAGAGGAAGAGAAAAATAAACCAAGCGAAAGCAGGGACTGTGCCAAAAGTGCCTTCTATTTATGATTTCACAAGGTCAACAATAATCCCCACAGCTACAAGCACATAAAAATTGATTCTTTCCTGAAGAGATTGATGGATTCGTGGTCAGGGCATTTTCTCTGATCCTGCTGCCCTCTGGACATTGCTGAAATTTATGGAGATGCCGTGCGTTTCTCTGTAGAGGAGTAAATAGTTTCTCAAAAAGCGAGCAAACGCTTTCAGTTCAGACCTGGGGTCCCAGGAAGCTGCTGTAAATAAGGGAAACGCTTCTTCCCGCTGCTGGGCTGTGTTTCCACAGGTGAGAGAGCGGCTTTCGCTTTGTGGTCTGCCTGCTGTGGGTCAGAGACTTTGTCCTGCCCCGTCCCTCGGTGTGGGGCTGATGCTCACCCCATGGCACACACACACCTCTGCTCCTGCAAGAAATCTCACCTCCCAGCACCAATATCCCACCCAAGCCCAGCACAGCGCTCAGAAGCGAGGCAGAACCCACGAGGCTGAAGGCTCTTTTGGTTTGCCCTAATGCTCTCACAGGAGGGATGAAGGGACAAGCATTTCCAAAGCCTCGGTCTCCTTCTCCAACAAGCTCATCTCACGGCGCAGGTGTCGGCTGGAAATCTCCTCTGATTTTTTTTTATTATTATTTTAAAAATACCCAGCTTTAAAGTCCCAGCGTTTGAAACCACTTTGTTTTCCACAAGTAGCAGGAAGCTAACAAACAAAGTCCATTTATTTTTCACAGCTTCATCCCCGCAGCTATTAAATCCTCGGCGCTATTGAATTCCTGAGAAGTTTTCTGGGCTTGAGCACAGGCTGCACACACCAGCCCTAATATCCCAGTAAGTAGTTTGTGCTCTTTGTGTCTCCCTTCTGGTTAACAAGAGGCTTTAGGTGTGCTCAAAAGACATTTCTATGAGTTCTACTGCGTCTCTTCTTCATATTGAGTGCGTTCTATAAAATGCTGCCACACAAAGGGATCCCAGCACTGGAGAAACAGTGGGTTTGGGAGGTCAGGGAGGGACGGGCTGGTGGGGATGTGCACGGAGAATGGATGCTGGGCTTTTTAACAACCATCCATGTATCAAGCAAAGCTTTTTAAAAGCCTTTCTGACAGCAGTGGGCTCCATCCTTATAACGTGCCGGGGTTTATCATGCCAGAAAGAGGGACACATGGAAATGCTGCCTGCTGTGCTCAGAGAGAACTTGGTGTTTGTCCTTTCTGTGTGGGTGGTGGTTCTCCAAACTNGTGCTCAGAGAGAACTTGGTGTTTGTCCTTTCTGTGTGGGTGGTGGTTCTCCAAACTGCAGAGCGAGGTTGGAGTGTGGCACCAGCAAAGCTGCTGTGAGCTGGGGCTGTACAACCCACCGTCCTGCCTGTCCTGCCAATGGCTCTGCTGTGGCCAGGGAGGGCAGGGGGACCTGGTGGGTTTTCTTCATCTCTGGTGTCTGTGCTGGCTCCAGCCACCCCCTGGTGCTGCTGAAGAGAGAGGTGGTGGTAAAAGGATGGGGCAGGCAGTGAATAGGAAGAAGAGCCCAAAGTCAGTTGGAAAGGAGCAGAGGAGCATCTCGCAGCCAGGAGAGATGAGCAATGAAGTCACCTGGGCACAGGCAGGAATGTCATAGAATCATAGAATTGTCCAGGTTGGAAGGGACCTTTAAGACCATCTAGTCCAACCATCAACCTAGCTCTGACAAAAAACATCACTAAACCCTGTCTCTAAGCACTATGTCAATCCATTTTTTAAATACCTCTTGGGACATGTTCAGGAGTCTTGGTGGGTGCTTGCATGTCCCTCCACTTGCTTGGAGGCTGTTGCCTTGTTGGAAGCTGCCGTGGGGTTTGCTGCTGTCTCCTTCTCCCCTGTGCCGAGCCCTGCAGAGCATCCCTCACCATCGGGCCACCTCCTCCACGCTGCCCGTTGTGCTTCACGCCTTTGGCACCCGGCTTGTGACCCGCTGGGAAGCACAAACCAGGATTACAAAGCCAGGGAAAGGCCATCGAGCCCCAGCCAGCCTCGGGCATTAAAACATGGTGGGTTTTCATCCCCTGGTAACCTCCCCGCGGTGCCTTCTCTTGTAACACCCCCTTCCACCGCTGAACAGCAATCCCACACAAATCCTTTGGTATAAAGCCGCTTCCCGGAGGGGTTTTGATCAACACTGGATGGAGCCTGGTGATGTCTGCTCTGGTTCTCAGTGCATCCTGGCACCAAACCCCCCCATTTTTTTCATCTGCCTTCAGGGAGAAGGTCTCCGAGAGGTGACAAACGTGGCTCTGTGCTCCCTGCCAGGCTTGCGAAGCGGCTCTTGGTCCCAAATTTAACCTCCTCCTCCTCCTTCCTCCAAAGTGGGTAAACAAAAAAGCTATTTTCTCCTTCACCTCCTGCCCCAGCTGCCTGGACTCCGGGTGCCAGATGGCAGCGAGTGAAGGCTTTTCTGCCCGTCTCCCCTTGCCAGCGTGCCACAACGCGCGGCTGCAGACGGAGGAGAAGCTCTTTCCCATCCATCTCTCCAGTGCTTTGTACCGTCTGCAGCGGGAACCCGCGGGGCTCGGCCGGTCGCTCACGGCGCTGCCTGAATAAGCAGCATCCTTTCTAAGTGTAAAAAAAAAAAAATAAAAAAAATCAGAATGGAGGGATGTGGGATCAAAGGGGATAGGTGTGTGCAAACAGGCTGCCTCCCCTGCAACACAGCCAGGGCGCTTCTCCATAGCATTGTTGCTTTTGTTCATCCCCCTTTGCTTTTTTTTCGGTGTCTTTTGATGGGTGTTAAAAGCAGCCTGGCCTTGGAAAGAAATGCTGTATGGAGCTTTTATTGGTGGCTATAAGTTATCTGCTGGAGGAGCCCTGGTAAGGATGTTTGCTGCCTGCAAATGCTCTCTATTCCATTTTTTCTGCAGCTTCACGGTATTTTGTTTGACTGGGGAAAGCTCAGCCTGGGCCATAGGGCAACCAGGAGTCCTTGTGGAGGCAACGTCTGGCCCTGACACCGTTGCCCTGGGTAGGGAAGGGGGCACAACCTGACCCCCCCAGGAACATCGGGTCAGGAACCACAGTGAAAACCCAGTGCAGGGAAAACTATTACATCCAGAAGGAAATAACCCCATTTTCCCTAACTGGGTTAAAGCCGCTGCCTGCTTTAGTTTTTGCTTACTTTGGTTTTGAACATTGGTTTTCAAACTGGGAAATGGAGGAAAAGTATCCCGCTGCGTGACGGAGGGGACAATAGACCCCAGAGCAGGGGATGCTTAGGAAATGTAGCGTATATTGTGGTGACACCTGAGAACTGTCGGTCCCAGAGCCCAGCTCACGCTCTGCAAGCTGCAGAGAGGATGAGGGGCCCTTCTGTGCTGTTTTCCCAGTTTTTAACAAAAGCTGGGGTGCTACAGGCGACAGGGATGGTGCCTGTGGTTGTATACAAGGTGCTGGTCAGGCAACCCCAGCATCTTGCAGGGATCCATCACAGGAGGAAAACCAAACTCGTGTCGGTGTCAAAAGCAAGAGCTGAATCTGCTCCGCTGATTTCCCAGGTGAGATCTCTGCCAACATTTAAAAAGGATAAATGAGATGACCTGGATAATTACAGGCCTGTCAGCTCCACTTCGATCCCGGGCAACTGATGGAGTGGCTGATGTGGGGATTAATAAAGAATTAAAGGAGAATAACATCAGTAAATGAAAGTAAAGGTGTTAATGTCTATCAACAGGTTAAAGGCAGTAGATTTTGCAGGAGCAGCTCTTTGTTGTGAAGATGGCTGGTTTGGAGAGAGTGGGTTTGTGTGAGGTATTTTACTTGGGGGACAAACAGAGGAAGAAACCAGAACAAGCCCAGCTCAGAAGGCCACAGGACTTTGTGTCACCCGGTTGGATGTCACCGTGTGGTGCAAGGTCCCTGTATGCCCCTCGCTTGAGTGGGCCTTGATGGATGGGCAGCACTGTGGGTACCAGGGTGACCTGGGGCTGACATCCATGTCCCCATGGTTAAATCCATGTCCCACAGAGAGCCTGTTGTCTCCATCCCACCCCAGCTTCAAAAAGCAATGCACTATCCAGCATCCCAGTGGAGCCGTGTCCTCCTGGTCACGCACAGACCCAGCACAGAGCTGCTATGGGGTCACCAGGGCAGGGAAAACACCAGAAGATGTGTTTTCTGCCCTGTTCCTCCCAACATCGTTTCCCCCCATGTTCTTCTGGCCTCCTCTCAGCCTCCCAGCTGGGAAGGGGTGTCAGCATCTGTGCAGGATCTGTCCCCGTGCTGGCTGCAGTGCTTGCCTCTTTTTCCAGTTGCCATAGGAACAGACGAAGGCCTCTAAAGCATCGCAGTGGGGTGCACGTCTAGGTCATGCTGTGGAGCAGGCAACCATTTTATAGTGATAATAAATTCAGGGAATTGGGAATTTGGCCGAAGTAGCACACAAGAAAAGGACTTGAAAAGGCAGAATGGAGATAAATGAACAAAAATAATTTTATGACAAATGACCATGCGTTGCGCTAGACCTAACTGAAATCCTTTTCAGAGTTCAGGCGAAAGGGTCTGGGAACACAGATTGTAAGGAATGATTTGTCCCTGAAGCATGAAGACAGACAGGCAAAGGCAGCTCCTGAAAGTGTTTAGGGACTATTGGATTTCAAAAACCTTCATTATCTTCTGTCCCTGTGATGTCTAGATGTGAATTATGGCTGGCCAAAGATTTACCATCCCTCCATTTGCATGACAGGAACCAGAGAGGCACCAAATCATCAGAGATGAAGGCTGGCCAAGCAGAGACAACCTTCTGAAGGTCATTGAGAATCTCCTGGAAACGTCTGTACAGGGGGATGGAGGTGGGTGGCTTGGTGAAGCTCTGCAGATCCGTGCTGATGTGGAGACCCTGAAGGTCTCCCAAAGCAACACAGGGTTGGGGGGGGTCTGGAAGGTCCCCTGGGATCTTGGGGAGCTCTTGGGTCAGCTGGCAGCGGCAGAAGGTTGATTTCTGGAGCTCTCATCCATGTTTTCATGTTTGGCTGGTTCTCTCCTGCGTCATGGCATGGAGATGCTCTCCTGCTCCAGCAGCTGAGGACACCGTCCCAAGATGCTGCTCAGCTGCTCCTCACCAACGCAGCAAACTCCCTTCATTTACTGCAGCATTTTTTCTACTCATTTTCCCCTGTCTGGTGAAACAAAAGTAAGCTCTTTGCCGAAACGCTCTTTGCTGACAGAGGCCATCCTGGGCACACCTGTCTGTGGTAACACCAGCTGTAACACGTCGAGTTTCTACAGTGAGAGTTTGGTGGCAGGAAAACACGTGGGCAGTAGGTGTGGGAGATGGTGGCAGGTCGATGGCTGGAGCTGGCACCCATTGCAGCGGTGTCCTTGCATGCCCTAATGGGTTTGGAAGGGCTGAAAAATGGGTGAAATCAGGCTTATTAGGCAATCTTTGTGTTTTCCCAGCCCTCAGAGTACTAACAGAGGAGTCAGGGCTGTGGGTCGATGCAGACCCCCTGTTGACCCCAGCCTGGCACTGTTGGCTTGGCACGGTGAGCTCAGTGAAGCCCATGCAGATGTTCCCCTCCCCAAACCGTGCTTCATCTTTTCCTTAATTGTGCTGAGATTTGAAACGCGGTCTCGCCATGTCCTGTTGGCTTCAAGAAGCAGAATTTCTCATGCTGATTTAATCACCTCATTATGTCAAACAAGTTAGAGTTATTTTGAGGATGGCTAATAGGTGCCAATTTATACCCCTTGGCAACGCGCGGCCCATGCTTAGCCTTAGTGCTTGGTTTTTGGCAAGACAAAGAAAGCCTTGAGCTGATGTGGTTTACGGTAGAGAAGGCTCACCCGGGACCTGGGACATCTGGTGCTGGTGCTTTGCAAACACTTTCCTTGCCATGGCTTGCTTTCAGCTTACGCCTAGTTTGGTTTAACAAGGCAGTGGTGGGAACCTGGAAATTCCTGAGCTGGGATGTCGCCGGAGCTCAAGGCAGGCAGGCACCAAAAAACACAGCAGCTCCATCCCTGGTGGTGTAAAGGTGCCTCTCATCCCTCCCAGAGACCAAATCCCTGCCTGCGTGCTCCAGCAGAAGGAATTACATTGTCCTGGTCCTTCTGTCATCCCGTCCCCAGCAGAGAGCAGCTTCCACAGCACTGGCTATGGGGCAGCTTTCCCTCTGCTGGTTTGAGGCATCTCCTCTCTCTCTAGAGGCAGGAGGATGATAGGGAGAGGGGATGAAGGCCTGTAGTATTTGATGAAGAGTTCGAAGCTCATTTTGGAGGCAAGGCAAGGAGCTGACGGTGGGGACTGGGCAGGCATAGCTCAGTGTGGTCCCACCTGCGGGCAGCGGGCTTCAAATGGGGGCTTCAAACTGGCTGTGCCTTTGCTGCTGCCCCAGTGGTCAGCACAGCACCCTGTGGGGACGTGGTGGCTCCCATGGGGACGGGTGGCCCTGTCTCTCTTGTGGTCCCAAGGCAGGGGGGGTCTGGCATGGTACAACCTGTGTGCTCCTCCCATGCCAGCCATGCATGGCAGATGCTCATCTCCTGGAGCCAACCTGGCCATTGGTGTCCGGGTGCTCCTCCCAGGGGAGACGGGGGCATTTTTAGCATTTCTGTCTCTGGCAAGGGCTCGGGGGAGCCCCTGGGTGACATGCTCTTGGATTGCCTCTCCTTCAGACCCAATGCCATTTTTGGTCTCAATCCCAAGCCATCAGCTGCTGGAGGGTCCAAAGCCCAGGTGGGAGCACAGGGCTGCACTGGCAGTCCCCTGCCGAGGCCAGAGGTCCCATGGATGGAGAAAGTGATGCCAAGTCATGAGGCTGGGCAACATGTTGATAGGGGAGGAGAAGTGAACCCAGCTTCTAATGGGATTAGATGCTCCGGGGAGTCCCAGCCCTGGGGCTGGGTTGATGGTAGCTGGTTGATGATGGTAGACACCCCTTTCAAGCCTCCCAGCTCTTCTAGCAGGTCCTGCTAGCTATTCCCAACCAAACAAAAACATAAGGCATTCCACGCCGCTTGCACCCAAGCCCTTTTCTTGGCACCAGAGTGGGGACGGAGAATATTTGCTCTATTCCAGGTTTTGCTTTGTTCCAGAAAGCTTCTCCAGCTGCACAGAAAGTCTGCCGCTATTTTGAGGTCCCTTTCCTTTCCCCGCCATCCCCAGAGGCTCCTCGCTGAGCAGTGGAATAGAAAACGACAGATTATTGCTACATCTTGCTGAGCATCTTTCTTTCATACGAAAGAAAGGTGGCCTGGTTTGCTCGGGAGCGGGGGTGTGCTTTGGAAGCCAGTCAGAGTGAGAGGCGCAGGAAGGGACTGTATTTTTTCCTGAGTGTTTTCCCAGGATGCTGCCATAGCCCGTGGGAAGCTGCACTGCCGTGTTCCTGCATGTCCCCCAGGCTGCTCCAGGCCCTGATAAAATCCAAAATCATCTCCTCAGACATCTCCCCAGCCACTCCAAAGGGACTACACTTCCTCGAGAGCAGCGTGAAGGACCACGGGAGCTCAGCATGGAGGGATGTGAAGCCCTCGCTGCTCCCCAGCGGTGGGAAACCCGTGGAGGGTGGCATCGCTGTGGGGTGGGCTGTCCTGGTGTGGGTGCTGCCATGGGGCTCTGCGAATACAGAATGTCCCCAGGCCCCCTGCAGTACCCAAACAGTGATGGCAGCAGCAAGGTGGTTCCCATCTCCCATCGAGGTGGGATGGGTTAGTAGATGGGACACTGCTGTGGGGCTGGCAGGCATCTGCTGCCCCTTCTTGCCCCACCTGGCCGGTAGGATGCCTGTGTGGGAGGATCCTGTTAACACTTTCCCAAAAAACTTGCCCATCCCACCCATATAAAAGGTGGAAGGGGATGGATTTGGTGGCTACCAGGTGGTGGGACCTCACCTCCCCGCCCTGCGGCTCTGGGTCACCCGGAGTTTCCTGAAAATCACGGGACGTGCATCAAAACTGAGCATCAACCATCACACTACTTCTTCTCTAATCCCCCCGGCTCTCCCAAAATCCCTGGCTCCTTTCCTTGACCCGTGCAGTCAGGAACAACTGGAATAAGTGTCTTTCCAAGCGCACGGCATTTGAGGGAGCCAGGGCCAGGAAGGATTTAATGACCCTGAGCGGCTCTTGGCATTTGCAATTTAGGTTTTTTAACCCATGAGAGCTCAGCACCAGCCTGACAGCCACAGCAGATCCCCTGGCACCATCCCACCATGTCCCACCACATCCCACTGCGCCCCACAGCACACTGGGGCTGCCTCCCATCCTTGCCCCAGCCCTTCCCTGGGGCGAAAGGAGCTTTAAAGCTGAGAACTTGGGAGGTGATTGATTTCAGCCACCCATTTGAATCACGATTTAAATTAGCAAAGCAGAAAGCTTGGTTTAAATGATCACGTTTAATCTTGTTTCTCATTTATACATTTTATTTATTTTCTTAACTCAATTCTTCTTGGTTGGTGACCACTAATCTGCAGGTTTACTTCTTTTACAACTCCTTTTATCGCTAAACAGAAGAAAACAGTTTATGTATGTGAGGTTACTTGAGCAATTATGTAGCTTAATGTACATTTATGGAAATTCTTCATGTTTGCATTTTATTATGTTATAATATAGGGAATGATGCATTTCTATTTTATGAGATGATTATTAATTTTGGACTCACATCGTGTGCCATGGTCTATTCGGATGGAAATTGGTTTTCAATTTAAGATGCCAAAAAAACAGCATAAAAAATGGGGTTTATTAGTTAAATAAAACTATTTAAAATGTGCTAGCCACAGCTGAAAAAATAAGCTTATCTAAGCATGCATTTAAAACTGATTTCCTAAACAGATAAGTATTATCTGCAATGAGGAAGCTGAGCGCTTTGTTCCCAATTTTCAGATTCTTTATGGTTTTAAAAATAAGATATTACTTAGGCTGTACTCACAGGCAGGAAAAGAAAAACAAAAAAAGAAAAAAAAAGGAGCTTTTCCATTTTTTCTCATCCCAAATTCCTCGGTTTTGCAATGAACTAAATTAGCAGAAAATGTTGATGTGGGGAAGTATTTATTTTGCCTGCACTTTGGGAGGGTAGCGATGCCGGCAGGCGCAGGATCCAGCCCCGCAGCCAGAGCCTTCGAACGCTTCAGTGGGTTTAGAGCTTCTTTA
>JAHREE010143207.1:0-12253 GCA_033628505.1 Tringa tobata | reverse complement strand
AGCTCGAGCCACCGGCCTCCCCACGGCACGTGCATCACTTATCTGCTTGGCCAGATCTTCCTTTGAGTTTTCTCCCCACCCTTGACCTCTGCCGACGCCGTGTCCCACGACAGGGCCACAAACCTTCGAGGTGCCCGTGCCCTGACCCTGCGCGGGGCGGTGGGAGAAGGGAAGGTCCCCCCAGGACAGGCTGTGCTCGGGAAGCTCGTGCTGGGTGCAGGGGGTGGGGGCAGCAGTTCTTTGTAATTCCTCGTTCAGGTTTTAAAAATAATTGGCTCCAGCTTCACATGAAACAGAAGCCAGAGGAGCAGTTGTGAAAAACTTCAACGCCTTTTTGTGTATAAATCCCTCTCCCCCCGACGCTTCCTCTCTCCAGGAAGGGGGGAAACTCCCATTAAAAATTGATAGTCTCTCCGTCAGCTGGATTTGAATTCAGCAAGTGGATTTGACTGTCGATGTGAAAAAAATGACCTTTGTCAGTGCGATGATATTTTTTTAATGAGAGAGAACTTGTTTGGGGCCTTTCCAGCTTATTAAAATCTTTGCGAGTCCACACGCACGGGTGCGAGGGGACAAGAAGGGAAAATGACATCAAGTGTGTGATTGGCAAAACAAAATTGAGCTCTTTCTTATTTATTTATTTTTAATCTGTTACAAGCGGGTGAATGAGTCCTTCTATTATTCATGCAGGAGGATAAAGGGAGCTGTTCTCCCAGCTTCAGGAGGAGGCAGACTCCGCTTTCAGCTTCAACTCTTCTTTCCAGACGAGGAAAGCGGACACCTCGCTGTTATCCAGGACAGAGATAAGTGAAGGTAGATGGGTGAAAAGGGAGTAATTCGCATGTTTTGGGGGAAAATAGGGCGTTATTCGGGAGGAGACCATCTCCACTGCCACAGGGTTCGTGTCAGTGGTCTGTGGTTCCCTGAGCAGGACAAATCTCACTGCTGGAAAAAAAAAAGCCTTTCACCCTCCCAGGGGGGATCAGACTATTTCAGCCGGAGCATCCCACAGGCAGAGTCACCCTGGTGACCTCTCCTTACGGCTCTGGTTGGGCTCACGGGGATGTTCTCCATCTCCAGGGCTTTGCTCCATCGCTCGCCCCAACGACGCTGCACGCGGGGAGCACCTTGTCTCAAGGTCACCGCGTTGCCAAGCGGGGACTTGGCCCTTCTCCAGCTGCTGCTTCCTTCCTCCCAACCCTCAGCGCCTTCCACCGCCTGCGCTGCAGCGTAGGGAAACCGCAGCGTGGGGAAACCGCAGCAATTGTTGATCTCATTTACTGCTCGATGTCCTTTTCTGGGTGTTTTTTGCCTGGGGGGGGGGCAGGAGGAGGAGGAGGGAGATGAGGCTGGTGCTGAGCTGGGGATGCTGACTTGGGGTAAAGCCGGGCAGCTCCTGGGGTCCCTCCCTCCTGCCTCGGTTTCCCCATCAGCACGGTGGGTTTGGCGTTCCCTGGTGGCGTAATGATTCATGTTGATAAAATGCTGGGTGATGCTCATGCGATTAACATCATTTTCTCATAACTGAGACTTTTTGCAGTTAAAGAGGCGACTTTGCTGCGGGGAGGCCAAGGAGCAGAACCCGTGAGTGCTGTGGCAGGGACACCCCATGGCTTGGGGATGCATTTATTCACGTAATGCTCTTCCTAAAGCCCCCACTGAGGTGCCTGGTGGTGGGATTCCCCACAGACGGATCCCAAACCTGGATAAAATTCTGAGTTTGGAGGAAAACAGAGGAGAGGAATGAAGATCTGCAGTTGCAGGGATAAGAGCAAGCAGCAAAACAACTATCCTCCCGGCTGTGCCCTTCTCCCACCCCTCTGTGGGACAGGCTTGGATGGAGTGGCTGCAGCTCCTGGCCACCGTCACGGTCCTTTGCTGCTCCCTTTGCCTGGCTTGGCCTTGCTTTGGCACGGCCACTGTGCTGGCTCCGTTGGGACCTTCCCCGTGCCACCGCGGCAGGATGGTGGCTCTGAATGCCACTATTGTGAGCCCCGCGGCCACCGGGCTCATGCTTGGAAGGGGCCCCGGCTTCTGGGTGAGCTGTGACGGTGCTGCAGGTCAAAAGGCTGTGAGGGGACATTCCCGGGACAAGACACCGAGTCCTGCCTCCCCTGAGCCCCGCTGCTCCGGCTGCCACGCTCTCCTGCCCCAAAGGAGACCTTCTGTTCTCTAGGTTATAGAAGATCCAGGTGCCCCCCTGCTCCTTCCTGCACCCGTTGCGATCCCCAGGGCTCTGCTTTGCCATGGATGTGTTACACCCACTGCCATCAACCACAAACACTTTGATTTTTGTCAAAAAAATATAATCACCTATTGCTGGAAGTGAGGCCCCCAAAGAAGGAAAACATTTCTCTGAAGATCCTGTCCACACCAACCCATTTTTTCTGCAGTAGGTTTGAGAGAAAATGAGAACTAGTAACTCTCATCATGGCCGAGAGGTTTTCCACTGATGTGATGGGAATTCTGGGGGGGCTCGGAGCTCCGGGACCCTACTTCTGCCTGTGCTGGACACCAGTTTCCCAGCTGGGTGGATCCTGGCATGGTGCTGCATGGGTCTCTTCCATATCAAGGAGGAACCAAGGTGGAGTTTGGATGCAACCAGCAGCGCTGATTCATCCTGGCTGATTGCAGGGGGAGGATTTGCCTGTGGAACCAGGGTGGCACCAGCCCCTTCTCCAGCTCCTCCTGTGGTGGCCACTGTGTCCTGTCAGAGTCCCCGTGGCAGCCACCTTGGTTCCCTGCCTGCATATTCCCTGGAGATATCGAGGATGCAAAAAGCAAGAAGCAGAGTTCCCCAGCATCAGCCGTGGTGGCCCTCGTGGTGACGTGCCATGTGTTGGACCTTGGGTGGTGGGACTGAGCACAGGTGAGCTGCCACCACCCTGCCTTGGGGTGGGCTTGCTGCTCCAGCTTCCCACGGCATGTAGGAGCTGAGATGGAGCCAATGGCAAGGAAATAACCCCTTGGTGCTCTGTCCTTTGTCCTTGGGATGGGACCTCTTTGGGGGGATGCAAGTGGGTCTGGATGTAACCAAACTTTGCATGGGATTTCTGTGCCAGAAATAGGGACTTGTCCTGCTGTGCCAGAGCCCGAGCAGTTGCACACATTGAATTTTCCCCCAGACTGTGCCCATCGATGCAAAGGGTCTCCCGATGTGAGGAGTGGATAAGAGGTACAATGCCAAGGCAGATGGTGTGGCACAGGGCGGATGCAGCGGGACCTTCCCGTACAGACCCCAGGAGAGGGTTGCCAAGATGTTCAGGGAGCCCAAAATCTGTCTGCCCCAGGGCTGAGTCCCCCAGAGCCAGCCCGGTGTGGCTGGACACGTGTCCCCGTCCTCCCTGGACAGGGGGTGTGCAGAGAGTGGGCTTTCACCCTATTGCCAGCAGAGGGTTTGGGTTTATTGTCTCGAACTGCACAACCTCGCGATTAATGAGCAGCCAGGGTGTCATTTGAATTTAAATGACATCACAGATGCAGCCCTGCTAATTGCTCATTTGCTTACCCAGAGCAAGTGTGTTCAATCAGTAAAAGAAACCTGAATCACGGATACCCCTCCTGCGTCTCCTTAGGAGGCTGTGGGAAAGCAGTTCCTGTTTCACCCACCCCGGTGGCAGTGTGTCCCCACTGCCCTGCACGGCTGCTTTCTGTCCCAATGCTCGTCCCTGGCAGCCAGGGGAGCGATGCAGGTCACCCAGAAATCCTGCAATTCACAGCTGGGATAGATGCAAAGGATTTAAAAAGGGAAAATCTCGGCAGCGTTGGTGCTTGGAGAGATGCCATGCGGGGCCTGGGTGGGCTTGGGTGACCCTTGGGCTGCGGGCGGGGGGTGGCTCCAGCCCTCAAATATCCGCCCCCGTTTTGTGCCCAAACTTTTGGCTCTAAGTGGCTTTTATCGTAATTTAGTAGGAGCCTGAAGAGTGTTTTCTAGTGGTGGTTACACAGAAAAACCACTGGGCTGAAGAGGTGATTATTAAAATTGCAAAATCGAATACCCAGTGTTCAGAAATACCAGAATTTCAGCCTGAGCAGGTAGAGCATGTGCCGCAGATAAGCGGCTCCGGAATGGGAAGATTTGGGAAACCTTCGCTCTGGTTCTGCCCCGCAGGATTGTTGTTCTCCCCGTCTGCAGGGCAAATGTGGCTGTGAGGAGGACTGTGGCCGCTTCTGCGAGCTCTAAAGCCGTGACTCAGGAGGTTTATGCTCAGTTCTCCCTCCCGCTGTGGGCATATCGGGGTGTTGGGACGTCATTCCCTTGGCACCGCTGTGCTGCCGCAGGCTGCAAGGTTTAGAGAAGGTGGAGGAGTTTCTGTCCCTGTGTTTAGGGAGCTGCCAGCACTATACGTGCTGCTGCAATACAAATAAATTTATCAAAAAGATTATTTCTAAGCCCTGGTGGAACTACGAGATCTTGGCTTCTTATCCCGACCACGTTTCCTTTTCTTTTTTGTGTCCTTTGAAAAAAAAATATCTGGCTGCTTCCCCCGTGACTCAGATAGGAGGAAATAAAATCCCCATTCATCATGTTGCCGCTTGAGTCAGATCGGCATTTACGCCATCAGTCTGGAGCAGGTTGGCTCCGTGATGGGTGTTTGCTTTGTTCCTTGTTATGAACGCAATTCATCTTAGATGTGGACTTTGCCCGAAGAACCGCCTGGAAAGCTCGGGGGAATTCGGATGCACAGCTTCACCCCACGGAGAGGAGGTCCCTCCGTGGAGGTGCGGGGCTGAGCGGGGAGAGCAGCACCCTGCCAGGGACTGGGGTGTGTCTGCAGGAGTAACATCACGTACCTGCTCGGCGACCACGTCTGGTGCTCCCTGCGAGCCTTCATCCCACACACAGCGATGTCCCTGTCACCGCAAGCTTTGGCTGTGATTTATAGCCCCCACCAGCCCTTTGTTGGGCTCCAGTAATCCCGCTGTCCTTACCTGATAAAAAAAAACACAATTAAACAGTCACATCAGTGTCTTGCTGCTGCCAGGCCTTGAGGGGCAAATGAACCCCGGGAGACAATTTGGGTTCCTCTCTGCTGCTGAGAGCTGCCTCATCCACTGAGGGATTTGGACGGGGATGTTCAGGGCTTAGAGCTGCAGGAACAGCCCGGCTCCGCCGCCGGGGGAGAAAATGGGGAGAGGCGGCTGCCAAAATGTCACCGTACCACAAAGGGCTTCTGTGCCTCTGGCGTGAGGGTGGTTACCCCAGCACCATGTTCAGTTTTGGGGTTCACAGCCGGGGGAAGAGGAGGGCACCGGTGTTTTCCTTACCTGGGGCAGGACAGGAGGGATGGGGACACATCTCCAGCTGGGGCTGGCGCAGGGACCTGCCTCCCTCCTGCATGGTATGGCGCTGGGAACAGGTAAGTGCTCAGGGAAGCGAGGGGGAGGTGGAAAATCCTTCCTCACACATGAGGGTCTGGCACTGGCCATATCTCCTGGCCACACACCCCAGGGCTACCGAGTCCTCGGTGTAGCTCCATTTGGATCATCTTAAACTCCAGAAGAACAAACTGCTGAGGTCTGCAGGGCTGTGCTGAGAATGGGCTTGGGCTGATGTTCAGAGGGAGCACAACAGGGCTGGACGTCAGGACAGAGAGACTCAGCCTGGGAGGATGTTGTTGGTCGCTGTGGGTGGAAGTGGAACGGCCCTGGGAGATAGCAGAGATGTGAAACTCCCAGTGCTGCCTGGTTTCTACCTGCTCTGCTGAAGGATCCTGGGGCAAATCACTTAACCTCATCCAGCCCTCCCCCTGGGAGAAGGAATTAATTGCACTGAATTGTTTTGTTTTGATGGTCCCTCTGAAGCAAGCCGACTGCCATCGCTGCTGACACACCAACCAGGTCAGGAGAAGACTCTGCCAGGTGGGGGCAGGGCCTGTCTCATTCCAAGTGTGCAGATATGGAAATAAAGAGATTTCAGACCCTGGGTGCGAGTTGAGCCTTAGCGTATATCGCAGTGAAATGAGCCGGGGTCCTCGCTGGGGCCTGGAACGAGCTGTTTGATTTGTCCACTCCCTCCCTTTGCTAGCTCCGAGCCCTGGCATGGGGTAGCACCAACACCTTCATCCGCTGGGCATGTTTGGTAGCCATTCATGAGCAGAAAGTAGCCCCCTTCTCTCTCTCCCATGCTTGAAGCTTTGCTGTGGAGCAGAGGACATCAGCAGCACCTTTAATGAGAAGAAAATACAGAGTGGTTTGTATTTTTAAAGGCGACAATCTTGCTACAAATTGGGATGGATTATCACAGAATGGTTTCCAGTCCCATTGAATGGGATGGATTATCACAGACTCATTATCAGGTGCCTACACTGGTAGCACGGGTTTGGATCAATCAAATCTGGGGATAAAGAGGTTTTTGGTGTTGGATTTATTTTTCTTTCTCTGTGATGTCAGCCTGCACCCCAGAGAGAGAATACCCTGGCTCGGTGTCATTACTTTAATTGGCCTGATCCTCTGCAGATGCCGTTTGTGGGCTGATGAAAGCTGGGGAAGGGGCTGGTGCATCCCCGCTCACACTCAAAGGAACACGCAGGACACCAGAGGCTGCCGGTGCTGCGCTGCCTTTCGACACCACGTCTTCCCCCAGGGTCTTTTACAGAACTTGCGGACCATTAAAAAGCCACATCAAACAGCATTTCTTCCATTTAAGCTTCATGACAGAAGCCAGTCCAGGGTGTTGAAACCCAGCTGGGAGCTGCTGGGCTGTAATGGGGAGAGTTCATCAGGGGAGTCCCCGGCTACCGGCATCTTTCAGGCTTTTCAGCTGGAGGAAACAGAAGTGGTGGGGTTGGATTGCTGCACTTCGGAGTAGCGTGGCCAATTTCACATCCTCATCAACCAAAGCCAGGGCAAACTTGCTATTTTTATTTTGAGGAAGCAGGTTGCTTAGTCGGTTTGGTTTTTTTAACCAAATCACGCTATTGGTCCAGCTCTTTGAATCACCTGGAGACTAACCTTAAAAGAAAATAGCAATGGCTGTAACTTATTTACTTTCGGGCAACTTCTATACATAAGGGTGGGGGAATATAGATTTTATTTTAGCATGCACAGGAAACTGTCTTTTTTTTTCCCCAAATCACTTTTAAAACCAGAACTGTGATAGATTTGGGGCATTTTCTTGAAGAAACTCCGGGTGCCCTGGTGTCCTGGTGTGTGTCTGTAGGGATGTATCCCGGGAGGTTTCCCAGTGCCTGGACTCAGTTTCCAGCTCCTTTTGCCCTTAACTGAGGCTTGAACTCTGCCCTTTGGTCCTTTCCAGGTCCCTTTCCACAAAGGGGTGAAGCTGAAATCTTTGTTTCTTGATGCTCAGGGTGGAGAAAAGGCCGGTATCTGAATTTTAAAAGTAGGGCACTGAGAAATACGGGGAGAGGAGACAAGAGACATGGCAACAGCCTCCCGCTGAAAGAGGAGAGTTGGGCATTCAGTTACTCGTGTTGTCTGTGTGCTCCTCAGAGCCAACTTTCCTTCTCCCCTCCTTGGATGTCACCTGCAAACACAGGCAGATGCCAAGCACTTTAGCTTTCCCGGTGTTTCGGCGATGTTAAGAGAAGTGAGGTGAAAACTCTGCCTGTCTCAGCGTTCCCGTAAACCTGCCCCCACCGTGCCTCAGCGCAGGGGACCTACGGCAGCCCAGGGAAACCTGCAGACAATGCCTGCTTTGTCCACCTCCCTTCTCCTCGGGCGCCGTGAGATGCTGAGTCCAAACATTTAACCACAAAATGCATTAATTACCGTCCAGCTCCCCGGGGTAAGGACCATATGCCAGTAACCAGAAAAAAAAAAAAAAGAAAAAAAAAGCGCCTGCTATTGCATGGAAAGTACATCGATTGTTAAATGACTCCGAGCTGCAATTAGTGCCACTAAAAGTTCTTGATTAACATTTCCTAGAAACATTTAGGCCTCCAACCCCTGTGCTTGGAGCAGCATTAACTTGGCCCAGGCTAAAAAGAGAAGCGACCCAGAAATTGTGGGATGAAGTCACCTTCCCACATAATGACACGGGATGCACCCTCCGCTCCTGTAATTCTGTCCCAACCCACAGCAGAGAGCTGTTTCCCACTTTATTTTTCACCGGTGGAAGACGTTAACGCTGGGTCTGGTTCCACGCAGCGCTGCGTCTCCTCAGCTGCTCACTCCGGCGCCTCGTGGGAGCAGCTCCATCAGCCTGCAGCCAACGCTAAAATTTGGCATGCGCCTCGGATGAAAATGAGCTATCTAGGGACAGCTGGTTGGGAGTTACAGCAAACGGCAAACAGTCTGACACAAGCAGAAGTTTGATTTCCCCCGCACTCCCTGTAAATCTGGCGGGCTAACAGCCTCCCGTCGGCTTCAAAACCAAACGCGGCTCAACACAGGGGTAATAAAATACAAATGAGCAATTTCAGCAGAACAAAATACTCCATCCTAGGTGGCAGGTGATGGATGGAGCCCAAAATCATAGAGTCATAGAACTGTCTAGGTTAGAAGGGACCTTTCAGATCATCTAGTCCAACCATAAACCTTGCCAGGTGTCTGGACGGGAGGCTGAAGGAAACTGGAGCGTGTGGGGTTACTTTGCTGAAGGGGCACCGTCACAGCAGAGCATCTGGGACACGTGGTCTCTGGGCCTTCGGTCACCGCTCTTCCGCTTGGAGTCTCCAGGGAAGGACCTCGCAGCATCCTGGCTGCAGACAAGCCCGGGAACCCGAATTAGCATCGGAATGAGAACGCTGGTATTTTTAAACCAGGGCGTGTTCGTTTCTGCCTTTCTTTTAATAGGTGTCCGTGGGCAGGTTCTTCTCGCCGCTTCATCCACCATTACTTTTAAAGAGCTCTGATGAACCCCATGCTCAGGCCAGGCTCTCGCTTCCAGCCACAGTGGGCAAGGGATGGTCCAGGAAGCTGTCACTCTGCGTCCTGCCTTCTGACCCTTCCTCGGCTCCCTTCCTCCTCGAAGCACTTTTGTTATGCTTTAAAAGCTGGAGTGTTCATCCGGTGCTGAGCAGCACCACCACCTGCGTGCTGAGCTCCTCCAGCACTCCAAAAAATGCGTGCTGAGCTCCTCCAGCGCTCCAAAAAGAGCCATTTTCTGAACCCCGGGGGGGTCAAGGAGGCAGCAAATTCCACCAGCTGAATGTGCACAGCGAGGGCCGGGGTAGGAGAGCGCTTGCTTTGATATCTTTAACATCTGATGCCTCCGGTTTCAAAAGCACTTGGAAAGTTTGAGACGGAAAATCGCTGCAGAAAGGCCAAAAGTGCTAGAGAAGTGAAACAATAATATGCTGTTTTGCTGCTCTGCCAAATGGAAATAAAGCCTTCTCGATACAGCATAAAATAATATAGAGGGAGTGACCTACTGATCTCAGCAGAGGTGGGGGGGCCAGGATTGCTTTGTTCCGACTCCCTGACTTGGGGCAAATTTAGCTTTGAATAAGTCACTTCACTTTTCTGACTCATTCCTCACAGCTGTAAAAGGTGGGGAAACGCTCACTTCCCTACGGATTGTCAGGAGGACTGGTTATTTATTTTGTAAAGCTGGGGCAAATTCTAAGTATAATTGCAAAAAAAAAATTCTTCCGGAATAACATAAGCAGCAATTACAGAACTAGGAAAGAATCGAGAGCTTTCAACGTTCCAAACCGTTCTGAGCATCATTAGAGAAAAAGGTTTCATTTGAATGGGGAGGCTGAGGGGGTTTAGTAGGTGCCAGCTGGAAACCAGGAAAATGTCATCTAAAAGTAAAATAACCGAGAAGATATTAAGCAACAGACGAGACTGGTGCAGCTGGATAGAAATGAAATAACCCAGCTATTAGCTGCTCTGCAAGATAACAGCATGCGAGCTCTTTTGTTAGAGGAGAAATTCAGTGGTAGCGAGGAAAAAAATACCAACCCTGGCAGCTCTTTTGTACGGTTGGTAAAACACACAAAAAAAGCCCAAAGTGCCTCGCAGACCTCAAATTTGTTGCTCTACACGTACCTTTAGTGGTGCCGTGGGAGAGCTATTGTACTAACACTGCTTTTTCCAAAGTAGGTGGTTCTTTGCTTCGGGGAGGCTTAGAAAGTATTTCAAGTTTTACAGAACCCTGTGATTTTGAAACTTTTGGCGGAGGAGGATGGAGAAGCAGAGAGAGGAAGGCTTGGTCCTTGGATGAGTGGGGAGTATCTGGCTCAGCAGTCCTTACCCTGGCACAGATCAGCCCTGGCTCAGAGGACATAGCTCTCATCTTTCCCAGCAGGGTAAGAAATCAGTAAGAGGAGTAACAACAGAAGTGAGAGGGTAACAACTTTCCCCCGCCAGCGTGCTGCAATGGCTTTGCAGTAAGAGCCCCTTGGCACCAGTGCCTGAATCTACCGGGGACACTGGGCCCAACTGGTGCAAATTTCTAACTCGGCCTTGTAGAAAAAATGAACGTAAAGCCCCAAACCTGATGCCCGTGGAAGGTTTCTGTGACAATCCCATTTAAGGGCAATGTTTTTCCCTCCCATCCATCCCACCCACGCTCTAACGACAGTGTCCTTTGTGGTAGAGGCTGCAATTAATTTAAGGGTGATTATTCAGGGAGGTTCCTGGACAGGGCTGGACTCCACGGTCCTGCCTTGCTCCCGGATCGGTTTGGTTACAGTCACACACCAATTTCCAATTTAGACTGTCCCACCCCATGAATCAGCCAGATTCCTTGGACTCTCCATAAAACAAACAGAAAGGAATCTTCCAGCTGAGGAGGGCTGTGCAGGAGCTGTACGAAAAGGGAATGAAAAGGACTTTGTCACATCGGTTGCCCAGCCCTATCCACACCGGGAGAGGGGCCGGCAGCCGTTTTTCCTGCTCTAGATGAACAATTCAAGGGCATTCAAAGATGAAATTTGCTTAAAGACATCCGGTTATGCAGAACTGAGGGTAGTGAAACGCCCAGAGAGATATGAGGCTTTGTTATTACCAGCGAAGGCTCCGTTGGTAACCATTTCATCCGGAGCCATTTCTGGCTGCACGGATGCATTTGGGTACAAATTACAGGGAGGCTTGTCCCAGCGCCGGGTCACAGACAGCATTAAAGCAGCAAGAGCTGTGTCTGCAAGTCACTCAATGCCACCTCGGGGTATCCCACAGCCCCAGTGCATCCGACCCTGGGAACGGCTCTGCCGAGACATTCAGGTGCAGCCAAACTCAGACTATTAAAAATAGAGTCTGAGCTCCTGAAAAAATGGCAGGACTGGGAGCCAGGGCGGGTGCTGCCGAGGCATAAAAGCCGCTCTGTTTGCAGCGGCTTGGGCTCCGCAGGCATGAAGTCGCATGGGGAAAATGTGATCCCAGGCTGCGCGCTGCCTTGTGCTATTTTGGTGGAAAGACTGGAAAAAAGGGCAAACGGTTTCATTTCATTCTGACGTTTCGCCCAATTCTGTCCAGCTCCTCAGTCCCTGACCTTAATAGTGAGGGAGAAACTAGGCTGGAAACACTCCTCCTTACCACTTGAAATAGATTTTTCCCTCAGCCAGGAAAGCAGCTATTTCTGGTGCTCCGGCCCGCGGTGTGGTGGGTCCATGAGGGGGAAGTTTCTAGTTTTGAAGCTTCTCCCCGCAGGCGAGGCGAGGCTGCAGCTCCGGGGCTGAGGCGACGGCGGCGGGGGCGGGGGGGGGCAACGACATCCCCTCCCCGGGCCTGGCAGCGCCCACAGGGCCGCGGCCTGCGCCAAGGCCCTGCCCAAAGCAGGCCGCTCCCAGACGTTAGGTCATCGGGCACCGCACCAGCAGCGGGGCCTCACCCCGGGGGGTGTCCCCCGCCGCCGCGGGGGTGTCCCACCGCAATCCTGGGGGCGTCCCTTCGCCATCCCGGGGCCGTCCCCCGGGCCCTGTCCGCCGGGGTCCCCCCAACTTCCCCTCAGTCGGCGCCGCGACCCGGGGTCCGCCATGGAAACCGCCGCCCCCTCAGAGCAGGCCACGCCCCTTCAGCGAAGCCCCGCCCCGTCGGATCAGGCCACGCCCCCTCGGCGGTCCCGGCCGGGCGGCCGTGGCGGGGCGGGGCGCAGTCTCGCGCAGGGCGGGTGAGGCGCGAGGAGCGGAGCGGCGTCGCCGTCGTTGTCCCGGCTGGCAGCGGCGGAGAGGCGGGCGGGAGGGAAGCATGGCGCTGTCGGTGCCGGTCAACGGGCTGAAGGATGGCGACAAGGAGCCCGTCATCGAGCTCTTTGTCAAGGTAAAAGGGCGGAGGGTGGGTGCGTGCGTGTGAGGGTCCCGTCCCGTCTCGGCGCCGCGCGCGCACCGACCGTTAGGCGCCCCCT
>JAHREE010143204.1:0-10930 GCA_033628505.1 Tringa tobata | reverse complement strand
TCCCTGTCTCTCTTGAACTGGGGAGCCCAGAACTGGACGCAGTATATTCCAGTTGTGGCCTCCCCAGTGCAGAGCAGAGGGGGAGAATGACCTCCCTCCACCCACTGGCCACACTCTTCCCTACGCAGCCCAGGATCCCATTGACCCTCTTGGCTACAAGGGCACACTGCTGGCTCATGGAGAGTTTACTGTCCACCAGGACCCCCAGATCCTTCTCCTCAGAACTACAAGAGGACTCGGTCCAGTGAATGCTGGATCCTGGTTGTCCTACACCCCATGCTCCAGTTTTTCTACCAGGAAGGAATCCAGGTTGCTGTGCTTTTACAGAAGGCCTATTGCAAAGCCATTTACTAGAGGCACCAAGGGGCCAACGCCTCTGAAGATCCCCAGAAGTACCACTGTTGTTATTACTAGCTAACACGAGTGTAGGAAAGCTTCATGTTAACAAAAAACCTCCATATACCTCAGCAATGCAAAGATCTCTTCCCAAAGAAGCATATAGAAACCATGCGTCAACTTGCAAAGCTATATTTCTGCGAATATACCTGAGTTAAATATAAATCCCGTTTTGTGAGTTGTGTTTTTACCAAAAAAAGACCCCACCTAAAAACTAGCAACATGACTAAGTGTGATAGCTAATACGCCAATGAAACCAGGAACGCTTTATTCAGCCCCCACAGAACTGCCTTATTCAAAGCTGCGGATGTGGATGCATCAGTGAACTGGAAAGCTTCTAGATCTTCCAGATTGGGACTCACAAAACAGAGTTGGGACTGGTATTAAAAAAAAATTAATTCCCCAGAATCCAAACGATTGTAGCCTGCCACTAAGGAGGCTTCCACTTAAAAAAACCCAAGCTGTCCCACCCTCGCCTGTCCTCTGTCAGTTAATTTGATGTGGAAAACAAATTGAATGACAGCAAATCTGTGCTCCTGGTGATTTACCTTACCAGGACAAAGCTGCTGAATTCTGGGTCTATTCTCTTTCCAGAATACTTCCTGCAGAATCCGGCCAAGAGTTCATCCAGAGCATCCTCCTGGTAAAGGCTGTGTAGCTGTTGTTAACAATTCGTAGCAGCCTCACCACCGATTCATTAAAACAATGCTCTGACGACGCTATTTTTGATGGCACATTGAATGATTTATTCTTTGTTTTCTGCCAGGTGGAAAAGTAGGAGCCCTGGCAGATAGCTCTGAGAACACAGCATTTATATCATTAAAACAGATGTGCACCCCCCCAAAAAGCTGCTAACCCGAAAAACCTCCAGCAATAGTTATGTGCAACTTAAGGGGCAGGAGTCTCCACCAGTGTACACCAGCTCAAACCTGCTGAAACACACAGGAACCCCCTCAGAAACACCAGCACACCTTTTCATTTCAAAATCCACATTTTTGGAAGATGTTTACGAAGGAATCTTTACCAACGGCAAGCACGTATGAGACAAGTTTAATGTCATAGAAATCTGTTTCTGTTTTCTTAGAAACTGGAGTACTAACCAGCAGAAAATATTTTAAATGGAAGGTGGGATTTTCAAAGCTAATTACTGTAAAAGCATAAATGGCACCATTATTTCACAGAAAGCAATAATCTAAAACTCTTGCTGGTGGCTTTTAAGATCTCACCCTCAGATTTTAAAATAAAGAAAATAAATATTTCATCATAAAAGAAATACAGGATCATTTTCAGTAACCATCACATTCAGTGGTCTGCTTGGCAATTAGAGAACTGATTTGTTCTCCTGGTAATTAAGGGTATTATCTGCATATCTTTGTTCAAGTTTTCCTCATATTGCCTGCAGCTTTTTCCCAGGTGAACTGTGTACCTAAACATGGGGTTTAGAATATTCTGCTTTTACAACCTTACCAGTCATTTGCCATTAATTTATGTGAGGCTTCATCTGTCAAGAGGGATTTATTACTGTCACATTCGAACATCCAGCTCCGACTATCTGTCCCTTGAACATCAACTGCATGAGTTATGAAAGCACCTAAAAATAAACTTCCACAAAATTCTTGCAGCTGAAAAAGAAAAAAAAAAAATCTTTACATGGTGGAGCAGTTTTGGTTTTATTTTCTTTTAAGGGATTGTCCTCCTGTCCTGTTGTTAAGGAGTTACAATCCAGTTGGGATAACGCTAGCAGTTGCTGTAGTATCTGCTTGGAATCAGTTATCCCCAGGCACACAGAAATAACTGGGGAACTGGGATAGGAATGTTACACACCAGCAAGGAAAAAGACCTTTTTTGATTTCACTCATACAGCTTTGTTGGACTTGTCCACAGCACTGATTTACTTAAGCAAATAAAACATTTTTGAGAAAGTTAAGGTTTTCTGCAGTTTTTCCTCCACTTGTTTTTTTGTTGGGTTTCTTTTTTCCCCACTTTTTCTTTCATAACTAATGGTGAGGGGCTACTTTTCACGGTGTCTCTCTCTCTAAGTACATAGAAATAACACCCTACCAGGACACCTGCTGTCCTTTATCCAACATGCTTGCATTTTCAAGGTCACAACCTTACACTTGCGTTTGAGATACTGGTCAATAATAACGTCTTTCACCCATCAGTAGACCATGTGAACATTATTTTGGCCAGTATGTTTCCAGCAAAGATGAAATGAATAAAATGTATTTGACCCATTCGTTTCCATCCTTACACTAGGCACACAGGTTTCTTCTGAGTCTCTTAAATAATAAAAAATCACAGAATGGTTAGAGTTGGAAGGGACCTTAAGGATCATCCAGTTCCAACCCCCCTGCCCTGGGCAGGGACACCTCCCACCAGACCAGGTTGCTCCAAGCCCCATCCAGCCTGGCCTTGAACCCCTCCAGGGATGGGGCAGCCACAGCTTCTCTGGGCAACCTGTTCCAGGGTCTCACCACCCTCACAGCAAAGAATTTCTAATACCTAATCTAAATCTCCCCTCTTTGGGTTTAAAACCATTACCCCTCGTCATTTCCAGTGACAGCTTTACTTTTTCTACTTTTCCAATTGCTACCTTATCCAACCCGCTCTAATTTCAAAAGGGAAAATTCTGCAGGAATGCAACCTTTGTTTATAATGCAAGGCAACAGAGTGAATCAGCAAACTGGATGACACAAAGGGCCACCTCTTCCTTTCTAAAGAAAGAGCAGGTAGCAGTGACAACTTGAACAGCCCATTTAAATAAATAAATTTTTAAAAATATATCAATATATTACATATATTTCTATTTCCCCTGCTTCAGCTGACACTGCAGGCCAGCAGGAAAATACCATTTTTTTAATAACACCACCGAAATACACACAAGCTACTATGAAACTGTGCCCTTTGAAAAAAAACACTTTCACGATCAACTCATTTTCAAGCAGAATGCCTGTTTCCGCAAGCAAAGCAAATCTTTTTCTAAGCAAACTTGAATTTTGCAGAGTAAGAATTAATGATGGAAGAACTCAGTTCTGTGTGCCTTAAGCTCCGATGAGACTAGCTCTGCTTGTCACAATTGCTCTAACATCATAGCAGATTAATGCAGTACAGGGAAGAAATGATGTTAGAATGAGTCTCAGCTCCAGTTTTGGGAAGAATTGTGTCGATTTTAATGAGATTACGTACAGCAGCAAAGAAAAACACACCTGTAAGTATTCAGAGGACTGCAGCATTAGAATGGGTCCCTCTAAGCGTAAACCAAGGTACACACAATACTTAATAAAATTGCAAACCTCTTAAATCAAGCATTTCCCAAATAAATAATTGACAGAAGAAGAAAAAAAAATAATCTCAAAATACTCGGCCACGCAAATGTTTCCCAATTTATTGGAAAGAATATTGAAATAAAGCATCCAGTATATAGTTTGCCTTTACCAGGGCGGGGGCGAGGAACAACCGCTTTTCTGCTGAAGTCTATAATGTATTTTAATTTAGAAAAATGACACCTCCAGCCTAGTTGCAAATAAACCATCTTGCAGAACAAACGGTGCCAACACACACTGTCAGCCCAGATAAAGTGCCCGTATTCCTTTCGGGAGCCTGAACCTCACCAGTAAAGTATTGCACAAAAAAATGCGTTCCTAGCAACATAAAAAGCATTTTCCACACGTTGCTTAAATTAAGAGAAATCCAAGCGACGGAAGGAAACAAGAGAAGGAAGATGTCAAACTGCTACCTGCTTGTCTTTAGGAGGATTAGTTTATAAGCACAGCAAATTTACTGTGTTCTCAAGCAGACTGAATACATCCCCAAAACTGGATACTTGCAGAAAAGCAAGCAGCCAGCTCCAGAAATTTCACTTTCACAATAGGGCCATAACCCAAAAAGCCCAAGCTCAAACGATAAGAGCCCACTCTCCCTCTTTTACCCCACAGACAAAAATTGCAATAACAGAGATACAGGAAATCCACCCATAATGCCAGTCAGAACGGAGACAGCCAATTTAATGGCTTTTAAGTTCAGCTATTCCACAAAGTAGCTAAGTACACCTTAGATGAAGAAGAGGGGTCCCTGAATAAAAGATGTTAGTGTTTGTGTCTCAGAGGAAATAGAGTCCCTGCTGTCCTGCCAAGTTGCCATCACAAGTCTCTTGGGAACACATTTCTAAGTATTAGGGGACTAAAGATACAAACAAGGACCAAATTCCCATTGTTCATTTTAAGGCAGTTAAGCACTATGCAACGAGAAATGTTAATATCTTTTGCACAATTTCAGATTGCCTAAATACTTTCAAAAACTTCTGCACGTTTCCTGCACTGGCCCCATTCCCACTTCCCATTTCTAAGGCCAGCCAGTCCTGAAGAAAAACACATAATATGTGAAGATTTCACTGATTTTCAATAACGGGAGTTATCGGAGGGGAGAAGAGGGGTAGATGGCAACAGGCAGATGACAGGTGACAGAATAGGTAGGTGAGGTCTAGGACCAATGAAATGTAATAGCATACGTGAAAGTGAAGAAGTTGACCTTGGTGGAAAAATGGAAGGGGACATTCAGTGAGGACTTTATCTTTAGACAGTAGAAAGTGCATCACTGGAGAGAGTTCCTGCTTAGTTTGGCAGTCACTAGAAGTCTGGACTTGGTGCTTAGAAACTCCTAACACAGTCAAGGAAGGCTTATGATGCACAAAGCTTGTAATGTTGGCTTTCAAGGATGCTCAAAATGCTTCCTAGGACTCTTCGGCTGATCCCTGGGAGTAGCACATCCTTACATTGACTGCAACTATCCTGCAACGACCACTACTGAGTTGAAAGCCTTGACTATGATGTTAAGTGCTGATCCAGTAATAAATAAATTTTTAAAAAGCAACTGTGAGGCACGTGTGTCACAAGGAAATGCAATACTGATGACCCAGTTCTATATGTTTGGATCTTGGTGCCTCAAAGGTCTGAGAAGTCTTAGAGCCAGGGCATAAAAATATGAGAGGATGCTTAAAAACTGCAACCAATTAGAGAATAGCCAAGTCTATGATTAAAGATGACAGAGAGTCAGGGACTCTGGTTTCTAAAGAGAGAAAAATTTTGCAATTGTCAATACCAAAATTTTGCAATAGTATGGCAGTCTAAATCACAAAGATTTAATGAAGGGCAAGGAGGGATATTTCTTCTTCCTAACAAAATAAGCAAAAAATTGCTCTCTGTAAGATTTTAATCTTCCCAGCTTTGAGCTTCCTCAGACTTCCTGTAGACAAAGGAACCAATCAAGAAATGCAAGCATAAAGGGAAGATGCCTCCAGAACCCAAGGAGATAGTAATTATTAGAAAAATCGCCAGAAGGAGAGAAAGAACAGCAACCATTCTCACCCCCAAAGTCTGAATTTGGTTCATGTATTAGAAACTATCTTACAGGGCATAAAGATCAGATCTGTGCTGGAGTGTCATAAAGTGGGAAGGCAAAAGCTTGAGAAAAGGCAGTAGGACATGAGGGGACACTGTTTGAGACCAATAAGGGATTTTCACTACTTTTTTTTGTTCGAGTCCTCTCTAATCTTACTAACTTTCAACACCAGTAGGCAATGCTTGAGGCTGAGCTCACCAAGCTCATGTGTTCTCATTGCTTCAAGCAAGTTAAACCATAATGACTGGGGACCTGGACTCCTTAGAGCAGCACCGAGGCAGAGCACCGGAAGCAATGGAAAGAGGAAAGAAAGAATATCTAAATAGGAGAGAGAAAGAAGAAGGCAAAAACCCTGAGAAGCACCTGGAAGCTTTTTTCAGCCTCCAACCTGAAGAAGCAGGGCCTGATGCCACATGTCTATCAGCATCACCCACAAACCAGCCCCTCACCGCTGCCACAGCAGGGTCTGTACTTACAGATGCAAAGCGGTGACAGCACACAGCACAGTCCATGGGACCCAGAGAACTCGAGAGAAAAACGAAATCTTTGAAAAAATAATTACTTTTATACTCATTACAAGCAAATTCTCTACCTTCTGCACTGTGAATAAGGCTGTAGACAGGTTCTTAAAGGTGAAAAAGGCAACTCGTAACACAATCTCCAAACCAGCAGATTTCATTGTTCTTAAAGTATTTTTCTTGTCACTTCAAACTTTATTCCCAAACAACTATATTAAAAATAAGATAATTACAAAATATAATATTGCAAGTCAGAAGCTATTTTTCCACAGTTTCCTATCCAAAATAGACTTAAATTAACAGAGGAGCAGTTATTACTAGTACTTGAAGACCATGTAATGCATTTAAAATATGAGGTTACACGTAGACTTAACTCAGGAAAGCAGTTAAATCCATTCTTGTTTTCAGGAAAAGGGAAAGTTTTCCTGACTCAGAGCCTCTAAAGCAGAGGTATGACATATCATACAAGTATTACTTGGGCATATGGTAAAGATTTGACTGCTTTGTTTCACAAATTCTTAAACTCCACAGCAAGTGTTATTCCAATACGTACTAAAAATAAGTCGATTTAAGTGAAAGTGCGATTCTCCTTTAAGAGCCAAGTTGTCTCTACTTTCCTACATCATTCTTGCAGCAAAACTGCCATAAGTTGAAATGGAAACATGACGACAGCACCCCACACTTTTTGGTAATTCAAGAAGTTCACACTAAATATTAGCACTCACCAAAAATGACACTCTGGTTCATTTAGTTATGAAAATGTTCTATTGATTCTGAAATGCTTTAGATGTTTCTCACGATGAAATACATAGGCAGAGCAGCTCTGCCATTGTAAAATACCCTCATTAATTTCTACAACCTATTAATTCGGTGCTAATACCACTGATATTTTAACATCAATTATTATTTGCTGGCACATGGAGCTCATGGACAAAGCATTATAAAATGGACAACTCAATTGCTTTTTGGATTTGATTAGTTTACCAAAAATTCTGAGATTCAAAAGCAGGTCACAGCCCTTCTCAGGACCTTTTTTCCCACCCCCAGGATTTCTTTAAAACTGCATCCAATCAAATTATAAAAAACATATGCAATGAAGCATCTGACACTTCCCTTGGGAGACTTCTCCATAGCCAACAAGTTGTTGTTTTTCCCCAAGCTGAATTTTAATGCAATTTCATCCCCTTGGCCATTCTCATGGAAGCAAGGAGAAAGAGTCCCCAGGGAAGGCAACAGGGGGAAAAAAAGATTTAAAAATCATAAAACTACACTCAAAAAGTGTATAAAAGCAATTCAGCATTGAACTGAGTTGATGAACGGGAAACCCTGAAGGTAAGGGTTAATTCAAGTCACAAAAAAAGCTTCCCTACTCTCTTCTCCTTTAGCATAGAAGAGTCACAGATGCACGTGGATGTCTCCTAAGAAAAAAAAAAAAGCAGTATGAAAAAACGCTTGAGTTATCATTCCATAACTACACTTGTGGGAAAAGAACCAAAGTTCCCTTAGAATTGCTTAGCTTCCTACTTCCCAGAGTAGGACAAAAAGCACTTTGAAAGTTATTACAGTCTTGAAAAGATATCAGCCATGATATCTTCCCACTTCTTCTCATAAACAAACGAAACTACTATTACACAGCACTACCATAGTTTAACAGAAACATTGTACAGTCTATAGCCAAGAGTATCCAATAAAAGATGTTGTCAAGGGAGATATCATAAAATATCTGATTTAGTCTATAAGGATTTTTCTTACCTCACAACCTAATAAATAGTATCTTCCTTCTTATTTAGCATATCCTACAGCTAAAGAATATATTTACTCTTTTTAATTCCTTCACCTTCTCCACTACTAGCAAGAATTGGTGAAAAGACAGTTTAGAGAATTAGTGCAGGATGTGTATGCAGACAGTAATTTTGAAAACCTTCTAAACAGAAAACTCCTGGAAGGTATCATACAAAAAGAGACAAGAGAAAGCATTTGACCGTTGTCACTCATGTCAGCCACAGAAGCAAATTATTTGTCATCTAAAAAGGTACACATTTTGTAATGTAATAGCCCAAATCAGTATTTAAACAAAAATAACAGGTACCCTCCAGGAAACATCTAGTCCTCTCTGCTGTCCACAGAGAGACTCCCAAGTAACATCAGAGGGACGCGGATGCGAATTTGATCTCTGTCCTTCTCCAGAATCTCAGAATCAAAAACCAAAAACGGCCAGCAACAGCTATACACCAAAGGCCAAATTCATTTAGAAAAGAAAACTTAAACAATTTGTTAATCAATAAAAAGGAGACTAAATGAGCTTGAAGACATTTCATGTGTCCTCATCTGCAACTTCCTTTCGGCGCTGGGCTCGGAAATGACGCTCAATATTTATTGTCACTTCCCTCTGCAAATTTCTGCTGTTGGTTTTTCCAGCTGTTCTGATCCAAGGGTGCTGAAGTACTTGTCGTGCCGTGTAGCGCTTCTGGGGATCCACTATCAACAGCCTGGTTATGAGGTCTTTTGCTGCTATTATGAGAGAAAGAAAAAGGAAGAGGGGAAAAGAACAGTGACACGACGATGCCGACAGTTATACCTACACAAAACGTCCTTCTTGTTTTTTCTTACTAGTTTTACCATAATGACTTTTGTGGCTATCCCTAAAAGATATTCCAACAACTGGATTTAGAAGTAGTGACAGGAGATGTTAAACCTCCAGCATATCTGTTGCTGACATCATTCTCCCCTTCAGAAATAGAGGAGAAAGTGAAGGAAATTAAATCTTGAAAGTGTGCCGAGGCATCAGGTGTTCTGATTCACAGGGATTAGCACTGGGGATCTCATCCCTCAAGTCATAGAATGCTGTTGGGAAAGTTCTTTAAAAGTCTGTGTAGGGAGAGGGGGATTTGAGAGTTTCAGATTTTGAAGAGTGCACAAGACACTAGCCTGCAAGAAGGAAAAAACCACTGTGTGCAGATCCCATTGATCTCAACAGAAAATCCACAGTGTGTTCTGCAGAGCAAGGAGTCCATTCTCACCTTCTGAGATTTTTGCACACACCTTTACAATGCAACATAACCCTGGAGATTACTTTGTCACATTTTCTACAGAGGTAATTCATGGAAGCAAAGTGAGGAAAATCCTTGCCCTTGCCTCAGAAAAGGAGCAATTAAATCAATTAAATCCATTAAATCCATCAGATCTAATATTCAGATTCACAGCCAGCGATACCACCAAGCTAAAGAGAGACCTATAAGACACCCCCAGTTTATTGAGCTCACTGTCCTGAGCAAAAGGGAGCTCTTTGCTTCTCACATCTGCTACACGTGCTGAATCTTACCTGCAGAAATATTGTCCCAGTACGGGGACAGGAACTCATAGTGACCCAGCTGTATGATCTGAAACAGCTCTTCTTGATCACGATCCTGACTGCGAAAAGGGGGAAACCCACAGAGCAGAATGTAAAGGATCACACCAGCTGCCCACATATCTACTTCCAGCCCATAGCCTAAGAAAGAAAAAACAAACCAAAAGTCCTGTTTCAGAGAGAAAAGAACTCGTAACTTAAAGGGAACTGTTTCTTTTTCATTCTGCTTTCCAAGAAACACAACAGCTCTGCTCAGTTACTAAAAAAGATGAAGTCAGCAGAAGAATAAGTGGCTGGTACCACTCTTACAAGCTGAGCTCTCTGTCTGTTAATAACTACAGCTCTCACAAAGTGCTTCTCTTCTCCAACATGTTTCACAAACACTGTCTCACAAGGCCAATGTCAATCGGAGACTAATTGAGAAAAGACAGCATATATTTCTAAAATAGTCCTCCTCAGATTCCCTTCAAGAAAGCACTAAGAGAGTGCCAAGTTTCGACTGAAATTGGATATAAGTGGAGATGTGCAACCCAGCTCCACAGAACAAAGCCCAGAAATAGCTTCGCTTGAGTCATAAACAAAACTGAATCCTTTCCAGCACTGAATCTTTTTGGATATGAAATCTCCAAAATTTCTTCTGATGCGAAACATGTTTTAGCTTGTTACATAAGTTTAACCATAGAGTCATAGAATGGTTAGGGTTCAAAGGGACCTTAAAGATCATCCAGTTCCAACCCTCCTGCCCTGGGCAGGGACACCTCCCACCAGACCAGGTTGCTCAAAGCCCCATCCAGCCTGGCCTTGAACCCCTCCAGGGATGGGGCAGCCACAGCTTCTCTGGGCAACCTGTTCCAGGGTCTCACCACCCTCACAGCAAAGAATTTCTTTCTAGTATCTAACCTAAATCTCCCCTCTTTCAATTTAAAACCATTACCCCTTGTCCTTTCGCTACATTCCCTGACAAAGAGTCCTTCCCCATCTCTCCTGTAGCCCCTTCAGATACTGTAAGGTCACTATAAGGTCTCCTTGGAGCCTTCTCTTCTCCAGGCTGAACAACCCCAGCTCTATCAGCCTGTCCTCACAGCAGAGGTGCTCCAGCCCTCTGAGCATCTTCGTGGCCCTCCGCTGGACCTGCTCCAACAGGTCCATGTCCTTCCTGTGTTGAGGACTCCAGAGCTGGACACTGCTCCAGGTGGGGTCTCACCAGAGCAGAGCAGAGTGGCACAATCACCTCCCGTGACCTGCTGGCCACGCTTCTCTTGATGCA
>JAHREE010143193.1:0-26495 GCA_033628505.1 Tringa tobata | reverse complement strand
GACAGCAGCCGGGCAGAGGCGTAGCCCACACACTGTGCAATGAGGACCACTGGAGCCGTGGCCAGCGCTACCAAGCCAGCCCCCACCACCAGTGTCACCCAGTATGCCCAGTCCAGCTGCTGCCACGGGCCCTCGCACACACCCCACATCCAGGAGGGTCTGCCCGTGTGATTCCCCCTGCTGAAAAACCACAGCCAAGGGCAGGAAAAGGGGCTGCTCCGGTTACGCTGGAATTACCCTTTCCCTGCACCATGTGCTGTAGCTCCTGCAGCCCGGGAATGCCCTGCATGGAACACACAGAGCAGCCAGAGATCCCAGCGAGGGCTGGTTTTCCTGCTGTGTGTAACTCCGAACCACCTCCTGATCTTGAAAATAGAGTGAAATCATCTCGTAAGACTATTTAGCGAAAGGGCAAGAGAGACAGGAACAGAGAGGGTCTAACGTGCTTTCTCCCTGGCACTGGAAGGACAGGGAGAGCCTTCCCGCAGGTGTTTTTGTGACCCAAGGAGGATAAATCCTGCAGAACGCTCTAGGAACTCCACCAGCTGCAAACAGGGCTCTGTGGTTCTCTCACAGTGGGTTTTATCACCCAGCTCAAGCAGCAGCTCCGTTACCCGCCTCCCCCGGGCAGAGGGACAGGGGGGACACAGGGGACCCTCCGGGGTCTCATCCCCCACCACCAGCTGCGCAGTCAGCGGCAGGTGTTGCTGGGGCAATGGGAAATCATCTGGCCGGCATTAAAAATAAAGAAATAAACTCATTTTTATGACACAATGCATAAAATGTCCGGCTTCTGCTGGGAGCCTAAATTTGGCCTTTTTGGTTAATTTGATGGGATGCCACGAGCGAGGGCATGATTTGAAACCACAAGTCATTTTTCTCCTTGGAAGAGTGGATAACTGAGTCTATTAATCTGACAATACATTTAAACTGAGTTACTGTGACAAGGGACTTCCATTATCCATTTCATCTAGTTGCAAACTGTCAGAATAAATCTCAGGGGGTTAGGGAAAAAAGCTGCCTTCCTTTGTTTGCTGTTTTTATATGCCACAACAGCTTAGATTTGGTTCACTTTAACTCATGATACTGTATAACTGTACAAGGGGAAGCTCGGAGAGAACCTGGTATGGAAAATGTAAACTTTATGGTCAAAGTTTCTTTTTAAAAAGGAATCAGAGCATTAAAATTTGACCACCTGCAATACCTTGGCATTGACTTCAGTGACCCTTTTTCTTATACATTTTAGGGTTTTTTTAACCATAACAGGTTCTCCCTTTGGAATCAGTTAGCAAACACCTTCAGAAATTAAAAAGTGCTTTCTTAAAGCTCTGTTTTTCCTCTTGCCTGTAAAGCACATTGACTTACATAGTTAAAACTCTTATAACCAGAAATGAATCAACACAAGGCATAAAAGAGTAAACAATAGAATCAAGCTTAAGATGTCAAAATGGAATTCAGAAGGCTGGAACTCAATTTTATGGCTCTACCACTGACTCCTTAAGCATAGGGCAACTTATTCCCCCATCACTTACGCAGATGATATGATATGACACTTTCTTATTATCTATTATTTGCTTATTTTTGTAACTAAACCTGTTCTAGGAGAAGACCAGCACTTATTGAGGTAACTGCCCAAGAAGTCTAGTGGCCAGAAAGGTTGGAGCCGCAGTGCCCAGCCCCTGCTCCACTGCCTTGGGGGAAGCCAATGTCACCCAGGGCCTGGAAAAGACATGTAAAATTCACAATAAATTCATGTAATTGTACATTCATGTGCAGGGATACGTGGGGATGAAAGCAGGCAGGTGACAGCCTGCACAGAGCTGCCTGGGGAGCTCACTTTTCTCCGGTCCCAGTCCCCCACCCAACGGCATCTTTGAAGGTTTCCTCCTGCAGTAACGACACTTTAACCCCGTCCAGCACTTTGTTGGCAATTAGTCCCCTTAAGTTTCATTTCAAAGCCACTGTGAGCTGCAGGAAGTCCAGAGAGTAGCAGATATATGCACAGCAAGACCACCCCCACCCCCCCTTTAATTACATCCTTTACAGATAAATATTAGTTTTGAGAAGTGAATTTTAGAGGTTTTTAAGAAATGCTAAAAGCTGGCTGCGCTCCCATGCGAAACACATGCATGAGCTCAAAACCCAAGCGCACCAGAAGAAAAAAAATAAATATATAAAATCAAACCCATGTGTTTCTGGAGGGCAGATAAAACCCACATTGCTCCCTGAGCAAGATACACCAACCTGGATATACACACACACTTGCAGTTTTTTAAACAAAAAGCGGCTGCACTCTTATGATTTGGCTGAAACAGATGAGTCCATCCCATCCTAGTGCGTTAATATGTCAGATCCTGAAGCCAGGGGCAAGGACAAAGGGAAAAAAACCTCTGTCCATCTTGAAATCTTTTACATATCAGCTTAATTTCTTAAAAAGGCCCTGCTAAGAAATAGACATTGTGACTTCAACTACTTTTAATTCTACCCTCTCAGCACTATTCCTGCCAAACAATGAGGACTTTTAATTCATGATCTTCCCCAAAGTCATCGTTTGGTCTCAGGAGGTGGTTGGAAGCTCAGTGCAAAATGTCAGTGTCACAACTTCACAGCTCGACACTTGCTTTTGATCAGATCTGGGAAGCAAGAATAGATGCAATATGCTCGTTCCTTCACTGTGACTGCAGAGTATTCATTAGTTTTAATTATTTTTTAGGTTCTAGGGGGAACCATTAAAAAAATTAATCACGAATGGAAGGAACAGCAGCCGTATGTGGCCATAAAAAGACAATAAAGCATTTTAGGATACACACTTGTTATGATTTACACTCAAAACAGGACTAGAGGTAGCATATGGTGATTGCCATAAACTACATTTATTATAAAAACACGGAGATTTATCTCTGAGCTTGGCTGTATGCAAGAAGTTGCATTCACTTTAACTTACATTCAGATTCTTCTAATACCACAACTGGATTTTTGTGGTGTTTTTTTAAGCGAGCCAGGTTGCCACAATCCTCAGCCTGTCGTCCCTGTAAACATACCCTCCAAGCAGACTTTCTTCTCACTGACCGCAGCTGGACTGTTCGTGTGCCTGGATGCAGGAGAGCTTTAGATGTGAGTCAGGTCCTGCTTCCCCAGCCCCTGCTCTTCTCCTGCAAGCAGAGAAGGCACCACCGCTGACTCCACCTGCCCAGGACTCTCTAATTTGCTTTGCTTTAATTTCAGCATCTCAAACCGAGTAAATGTCTTGGGTGATAATTACTATAAACAGGGTGTTACTATTTACTGTATATAAAAAAAAATAGTATGGAAAATTATTACCTAATTTCTTCTTGCTGACTCAGTATGGCAGGGAGGAACATCAGAAAAAGCAGATATTTACAGCATAGACATATCATCAAGAAGGCAGCACAAATGTTATGAAGTATTCCTATTAAAATATAGAAAAAATAAAAGCTTTAATACACATTTTACAGCTTCCATGTAATACACCCTGAGGAATAGGCCAGGATACACCCCATATGGGAGCAGACGACATAGGGCCGGCTATACCTAGGGCCAGATAGAGAACAGGGCTGAGGTCAGGATCATCAAGGGGATGATTTTAAGGTCCTGACTCCAACCACTCTATGATTGACATTGCTTATGCTGTTTGCACTGACAAAGCAGCACACGAGTCTTCCCTGCCAATGCAGACCAAGATTTCAATGCTGTCCTGTCACGGTTAAGCCATCACATCTTCCTAGTAGAAGATATAGATATATTTTTTCCATATAGAAAAAAAAAAAAAAAAGAAAGAAAGGTCCAATGCTGAGGGTACCTACAGCCCCACCGCTTGCTGTCCCTGGTTTATAGTCTACTCCTTTCCTCTCCAGTCTGATCATGTTTGAAGTCTGGAAGACAAAAAGGTCAAAGTTGTAAAATAACTGCTGTCTCCTTCTCCTTTCCTTCCCTCCAGCTCCAGAAAAAAGCAAGAAGTGGGTTTCTGATTTTTTAAAGGAAAGGTAACCATTCTACCTCATCTATCTCATCATTTCTCTAGAGACAAGAAACATTTTACCATCCCCATGGAGACCCTTCTCCTTGTCTTGCAGAGAACTTCCTCACACTTGAGTCTGCTGCCACAAGGCTGCAAACAAAGCGAATGAAACAGAGCTGGAAAACCATCACATTTAGCCTCTCCTCCCCCCCCAAAAAAACCACACAACCAGAGTAACCAACATATTCCTTCCTTGAAAATGGTTGAAATGAACACTATGAAGCGCTGAGGATTATTGATGCTTATTTCAGCCCATGCCACGCTGCTTCTGTGAGGTGCCACGAAGCTCCTGGTTGGTGCCAACACAGAGATAACGTTAAAACACACAGGCAAGATCCCGGGCTGATGTAAATCCCTGTCTCCAGTGGAATTCCAGTGACTCCGATGGAGTGTGGGGAGTGACAGGACTGGAATCCTTGGGCTGTGCTGGAAGGGAGAACACCTCATTAACCATCCCTCTTCTACCCTGCACACCCGCTCCCCAGGCCATAGAGCATCACTTCACCAACCAAGGGTTTCACCGGTACTTCTTCATGCTTTCTGGGTCGCTCTGGGATGAACACATCCAAGAGCTGGGGCAGGGAATCATCTCCCATCCAAACTGGGCAGAAACACTTATGGTTTTTTGCACAGAATGACTCATCTGCAGAAACAGCACAGTTGTTGGGGCTGATTCAATGCAGCTTCTATTGCTTTGTGGAGAGGCAATACAATTATTTGGAAGGTCTGAAAAAAGCAGAGTGATAGATATGTTTATGGAATGTACAATAAAATATATCACTTCTGATATAATTTTTCTTCCTCCGACATAATTATAACCATCCTTAAAATAATGTGACTTTTTTTTGAATGGGGGTATTTATTTCAATTAAGTGGTATAAAGCATCAGATCCAAACAGAGCTGTAGGCAAAGGATTTGGTTATTTAGAATTATTCTGCATTAGAATTACACTGGCTCTATAGTTCTATATTGTACTCTGACATTATATGAAATTAGACACAACAGGGAGAAAGAATCAATCAGTCCTGGCTAAGGAATTGAGATAATAATGACTCATTTGACGGGATTGCTCTGGAAAATTAATAATGACGGTGGTAATTACTAACCTGGGATAGCTGCAGTGCTCATTATTCTCCTTTTACTCTATTGAATGTTAAGTATTATGAAGACGTTTGTTAGGAACACAGTCTTGTCTGCAGGCTTTCAATCACGGACAAGGACTCTGAGAGGTCTGAAATCTGTCCTCCTTTTACACTCGCCAGGAAACAAACCCCAAACAATTGTAATATTTGATATATGGCACGGAAAGTGGCAAATAAAGTCTTATTTGCAAGAGTTAACGTCTTGCAAGCCCGGTCCGTGGCCGCTCTGCTGCCTTTGCTCACCCGAGTGGAGGACCCGGCCCCATCACCTCCTTCGGGGAGGGAAGAGTTGATGGGATGCTCAGAGATGCACCATTTCATTAACCGTTTTATCACCTCTGTGTCAGCGATGACTCTTCTTGCTGACAACAGCTAAAAGCGGCGCCTTTTACAGCCCATCAACCCCACTCCTCCATCGGCGAGACACCTCAAAGTCAAAGGGAGCAGGTTTCTCCCCAGGGCCAGGGAATGAGGAGACACCCTGAGCTGAAGAGCTCGCCCGAGGCATGTCGGGGATAGAAAATATTCTTTAATAGAACCAGAGAGAGAGATTAGACTCTAAAAAGCTGAGAGCGACTAACAATAAGGCTGCTGAGCAGATGTGCTCTCAAACATCTGTTCCACGCCCCGCGGAGCGCATTGCAACGACTTATTTCTATTTGAAGTGGATGAGCAGAGGGCTTACCTTCTGTCGAGCAGCAAGGGAGGGAACTGTGTGCCCTGGAACGGGGAAGGGGGAAAAAACCAAACAAAAGTTTTTCTTGGGTAATGCTGAAGGGAAACAAATTTCTAATTTTCTGAAGAAGGCAGTGATTTCTCAAAGCTCGATTCCTCCTCGACTGAGGAATTCTAGACTCCTAGTCAACTTTCCTAATTACTCCCATTTTTCTGCCCAATTCTTTTTCCCAGCTGATTGAGCCCAAAATTGCTTCAGCCTTATGAAATGGGCTCTTTTAATGCACCCTATACACACATCACTGACTTTTTCACTTTAATCCCTTAGCGACCACCTCGCACTGTATGCTAACTCCATCTTTCTGTGTCAAGATCGCCAAGCATGCAGTTTTTCCAGAGGGATTCATGAATTTAAGAATCTCAACTATAGATTTTAGAAAGTCAGAACACCTCTTAGTCCTAGAAATATAAGGCATCTATTCAAAGCCCTTGTGAGAAGGCAGCTTTCCCCCCTCTGTAGCTGGCCCTACCACTCTCCAGGGGGCTGTAAATTTATTATAGGGCTCCCACTGCACCCCCAGCCCCCCCAGGCTCAGGCAAGAGGCAGCAGCTGAAGCTGGTTTAGCATCTCTGCCTCACCCCAGCCTGCTCTGGAAGGACACTCAGTGCTCAGACAACGTGGTCCCCGTGCATGCCTGGGGACACACCAGGGGACTTTATCCCACAGGGATGCTCCTTTGCGTGATCCACCTGATCTTCTCTGCTGCCAGGATTTCTGCAGGCAGGGACATCCCACTGGGAGAGATCACAGCGTTGTCCCTCATAATACTTAAACCTCAGCGAGCTGTTACTGGGAAAAGTCAAGGCTTTTTTTATTTACAATTGTAGCACCATTAATGCTACTTATCTTTAGGATTTTGCCTCCTCATTGTTACACCTTTTCAAACAAGGTGAGAACAGTGACATCCACTGTGTGCACGATTTTATGAGATGTCAAGGACGGGGGCATGAGCTCTGCTGGGGTAAAGGAAGATGATGACAATTTTTAAGTGCAGTCTCTGCTCTCAGGCCTCTCGTTTAGCTCCTCGACAAACCCGCTGTCACCCAGGCTTGTTGCTGCACCCTGCATACACCCAATTACTCTGGTACAGCATGGCACGACAAAAACAATCCAGCCATACAATTCAAACAGAATCAGAATCATCATCGTGGTTGGAAGGGACCTCTGAGATTATCGAGTCCAACCACAAAAAAAAGAAAAAGAAACAAAACCACCACCAAACGATACACTTCTGGTTTAAAAATCCAGTTTTCTTTTAAACCTCTTTTCTCCCGTTGCCGGGTCAGATCCTGCCTCCTTAATGATACCGAAATCCATCCTCTGGAGGAAGCAGGATTTGGATCACTGCTCTCCAGGGTTGGCGCTGCTGCATCAAATGGTTTATTTTATTAATCTGTGCAGGGTTGAAGAAATACCCAAACAGGCTGCAGAGCTCCCCTGCTGTGTTAGCTCTGGCCACTGCCTGAACACGTGAAAAATAACCATAAGTAGAGCTCACCTTGTGCATTCCTCACAAGGAGATTTCATGGTACTTTAGAGAGGAGGTCAACCAAGTTAAATGAGATGCATAAAATCAACAAGCACGCAAGAATTACTAAGGACATCTTGCAACCATTAGCCCACCAAGACAACGTGACCACAGACCTAGCTACCTGTCCCCAGAGCCAGCAGGTCTCTGTCGTAGTGGCTTCTGGTCCCATGGATAACCCCCATCACGCCTGGGTGCCAGCAGCCCTCCGAAACCACGGACAGGAATCGCGATGGCAGCAGCGCTGGCCTCTCCTGAAGGATTCAAGCTCAAACAGAGCTTTCCCAAAGAACCGAGGACACACAGACACGCTGGATGTACAGCTCTTTTGAGCGCCTCACTACGAGCATCAGTGTGGAGCTGCCGCTTACCAAACACTTCTCACCATTAGTTTTCCCAACAGGAAAGGGCAGATTTGAGAGTCTGACTTTAGCTACGAGTGCTAAACGTTGAAAATAACCGGCCTGAGTAGGTGGGAAATCCATCAGTTTGAGAGCGGGGATCCTGCAGCAAGGATGAACAGAGCTGTTCCGCAGCACAGACGCCTTTCACAGCTTATCTGAAGCACAGCAACACGCTAAATCTCCCTCTCTGCTGGCAGCTGCGCTCAGCTTAGACTGAAACAGTCATTTATACGGTCACCTCCACCTGGGAGGATGTCACCTGCAAGTGCATTTCAAGAGCAAGCCCAGATTTAGTAGGCTTATGATCCTGACTGACTGGAACACTTCAAATGATCCGTGTCTGCTCTGTGCATTTCCTTCTCCAGCGTAAACAAAGGTACCAAATTTCTGTTCAAAAGTGCATGCAGGCTCAGAGAGTTAATTATTGTAATTATCAATTGAACAGACTCAGAATGCTAATCTATTATAAAGTGGTCTGTTAATTGGTGTTAAACTGTCATTAGCCTGCCATTTCCCATGTTATCAAGCTGACCTGGAGCACAGCGCGGTTGAAAAACCAATCCATTTCTCATTTCTGGCAAACACTGATTGCAGATTTGGAGAGGGAAAAAAAAAAAAGTACATACCTGGAATTGAAATTACTCTAACAAGCAAAGGAAAACATCATTCTGATGATTTAAATTACAGGTTTTTTTACTACATGCAGAACTGTACTTGTATGTACCTTTCCATGCAGTGCTTCCAGCGGTGCCCGTGATGCTCTGCCCACAGACCCCGACCACCCCCCGGGTGCTGCCGTGGGCCATGGGCTCTGCCAGCTCAGGCACCCATCACTGCCAGCACAAGCACTCTATTCCCAGCTGTAAATCTGCTCCAGGTGGAGCAGGAGCTTTCCTACTGGTGCCGGAAGCCTTTTCCATCATGAGAGTCTCCATTCCTTGACCCACCAAGCGCAGCCTCCATCCACTCCTCCTTCAGTACCACTGGGGGCTCAAGACCTGGTACCTGCAGGGGACCAAGCATCCAAGAACAGCAGTGATCAGCATCTCGCCAGCCCCAGGAACCACTCAAAAAGCATCCAGAGCTGTCCCTAACGAGGTCCCAGAAAAAAAAGGGACAGGTCTCAGCCTGGTCTCTTCCGCTCAAAAAGTAGCTGCCTTCAGCCAGTCTTTGGGCTTTAATTTATAGAAGTGGAGACAGAAAATCAGCTTAGTCACTTCTTGGAGGTCAGTGACAAAATCTGAGAGCCCAGGAGGGCAATGAAGTTCCACTTAAACCTGCTGCAAGTGGGAGAGATATTTCAATTTCAGACTATCATGAGGGAAGGCAGTACTGCTGACTGCTCTCGCTTCCCCTAAAGTCGTTGCCAAAGTGGCATGAACCTGCCAGAGCATTTCTCAGGGTCTCTCACCTGACTGACATTTATCTACACTAACTTTTCTTTCTTTTTTTATTTTATTAAATAACCAACTGTAAAAGTTCAGGGGAACTTAAAATGACCTTTATAAAATCCAAAAGTGATTCATTGTCTCAGACAACTTCACCATGGAGCAATCTCTGAAATAATTACTCACCTGCACGTTGCCTCCCTCTCCCTGGGAGAGCCCTGCACCCATCCCGGCACCCCCGGCCAGGCTTGCAATAGGGGAGCAGTCAATTTTCTATATGCAAATCAGAAAACCTTTCGGTGCTCGGGTACCTTTAAAATCAGGTCTAGGATACTAGATAAGGGGGGAAAAAAAATGCTCAGATTCAGAAAGCCTGTGGACATAGTGATTTGCCATTTCCTGAGACTTTCTACCACGTTTTAGCAATAACTAGGAAAACAAAGTTTTGTCATTTAGGACTATCTCCATTTCTCCTTACTTTGCTTTGTACTCCTTTGCCAATGCACAGTTGTTGTTCTACCTTATTTATATCCTTTTTTACTTTCCTTCCAGAATCCTTCCATCACCTGCCTTTGCATGTTGACATTCTAACCAGATCACTGCAGAAGTACAAAAAGGAAGGAAAGGAAACTTTTAGTGCCATCAGTAATAAACACAGGGAGTTTCTAGAAGCGGGAATCCATCTAATTCAATGCCTTTCACTACTGATGGCTATTATTACTCAATTCAGGCCTGAGACATCTGACTATTTATCACTTTCTCTCTGTTCACTGGCAGAATACCCAAGTATACCTGCATGAGCCTCATTTCTCCTCTTCCTCAAAAAATTTGCTAGTCGTCTTCTATTTGATATCCTTTACTGCCACACAATAAATTCACATTTATTTTATTCTATGAGACCCTGTTACGTTGATAAACTGATCCAAGGGGCAACCAGCCATCCCATTCCTTTTTCTTGGTAGCAGATCAGCTAAAAGGCCAACATCACTTGTGTGCAGAAAACATAACCCCAGAACTGCCCATCCAGCACCAGGACTTCTTTGTCAGCATCTTCCATCTGAACTGGAAGTCAAATTAATTCTCACAGCTGACAGATACCTCTTCAAAGAGCTCCAATGCAGATCATCAGCGCTGTCTGTCAACTTCTAGCTCTCCGAGTAATTTTCTTGGCAGTAGCTGCTGCATAAAAGTCCTACATACCTATGAGTTTTACACGTTGCACTCAACATTTTGCAGTGGTACCAGCAGCCACTTTTTTTTTTTTTGGCAGGAGATTAGAAAGCCATCAGTCCCTGTCTTTTTCTCAGCCTGCCCTGTCACAAGCAGAATTTACTGTTGCTGGGATACTGTCACCAGGACATTCACTGGACATTTTGCTTTGCTTATCTTTTACTCTTCAAAGTGCTACATATTCTCTGTCTTTTATCTCCCTCCCTCATTGTTATTCCACCCATTGCCTACACCTTTACAGTTCCTCCAGTTGCCTTCATGGGATTCTGCTGCCTTATTTTCTGCTGGTGACTTCAAATTCTGCTTGAGTGCATGTTTCTTTTACTGCACTAAAGGAAAATAAACCTCTACAGATGGAAAGCTACCTCTTCTGCTGCTCGGGAGAATGGCCTCTACAAGCTTTCCACTGGAGGAATCACTTGGTTAGGCATGGAGAAGACGGATGAGTACAATGTCAAGGACAGCCGTCAAAATGAGAAATGCCCATTATAGCTCCCTCTACACTTCAAACAATCTTGTCTACTTCTACTTCACTTTATTGATACTCACTGACACGGTCCACAACGGATGTAGAGATGGAAGAAAGACCAAAGGCAAGTTTCTGCTATTTCAGAAGATCAAGATCTTGTTCCGCATACTCGTTCAAGGGAGTGGCTCCTCTGAGCACTGTTCTTGTAGAGAATGAACAAACGAGTAAAGAAAAAACCATCACTGCATTGATCTGTAATTTGTCCTTAATTACTTTAGGATTGAAATCAAAATGAAAAAGATTTCCATAATACTGTTAAGAAACTGTTTTAGTACAGGGAAAATAATTAAAACTAACCCTAATGTCTTGGGATGCAATGGACTGATTGCTAATGACTGATCACAAGTGCCAACAACGATATTCATGAAAAAAAGGAAGACTGGAGAATGCCATGAAATGGCATCTGAGCATTGTTTCTGTTTTCTAAATCTATCAGTCAAAGACGTACAGCCTTTCTTTAACAGAAGGCACACAAAAAGCACAGGGCTCTCTCATTTCTTGGACGGTTAGTCAAGACTTACTCTTCAGCAGATGCGCACAAGAAGGGTGTTTCTTCTGCACTGAATAAGCGTCCTTCCTTACAGACACTTGCTTTTGATGCTCAGCCGAAGTGGCCTGTTGGGAGATGAGGACAGAGAAACCCAGATGACTGGCTTGCTGCTTCTGTTTCCTTTGGCAAGAAGTTGGGTGCTAATTTAAAACAAAGCGTTGGCTTTTTTACGGGGTGTGTGGGCTGGCAGCCTTATGCTTGCAAAGGCATGCAAGGCTACAGGCAATGCTTTTCTTCTTTGCTTTTTTTTTTTTTACCCTTTTTCTTTTAAATAAACCCAAAAGTTCTCTTCTCCTTTTTTGTCAATGTAACTGCGGTGCAGAGGTTCCCAATTAGCGATTGTGCCTCAGCTCCTGTTGAGGGTGATGGCCAAACTCCTAAAGCCACGTTGTTTTATGACTCCAAGTACCAACATTTTTTCCCCCCACATCAAGAACCCACATCCAGTGGTGTCATCTGTTCCATCGGAAACTCACATAAAGAAGGCACATCTACTAGAACAGCCCAACCAAACAACTTTGGCCCTCACCATGTATTTCTGATTGCTCCCTTTGCTGTTATTACAGTGCTGCCAGAACTTTTCTTTCACATATTGAAATCATAGAATCATAGAATCATCTACGTTGGAAGGGACATTGGAAGATCATCTAGTCCAACCATCAACCTAACGCTGACAAAAAAGGTCACTAAATCATCACTAAGTACTATATCTACTTGTCTTTTAAATACCTCCAGGGATGGCGACTCAACCACTTCCCCGGTGATGATGAAATGATGACTGAGTAACACAATTTGTATGCCCTAAGAATCTAAGAATTGCTGAGTTTTAAACTGTTCCTCTCCAACTTGGCCGTGGCGATGCTGGGTTTGGCACTGCAAACCAGCACCAGACTGACCTGAGCAGTTTCTCTGTGCCTAGGGCTTGCTCATGAGTGGCCTCATCAAGATTTGTCCGTTTGGACGGAGAGCAAACTGAAGCATGAACGTGCAGAGGGCTGTTTCTCAGCAGTAATTCCCTTCATGGATGCTCCTGGTGCCCCGCACTGAAATCCAGCTCGTTCACTTTGCAAGATGAGCAAACGCCCTGCCCCTATCAGTCCCTTAGGGACACCACACTCCCTGCAAAAACAACAGAAAAAAGGCAAATGAGATCCTGGGGTTGAGGAGGGGAAGTCACCTTCTAAAGAGCATCCTTCTCCATTCGCTCTCCATGGGAAACAGCCCTCTAATTAAAGCATTTGGTTAGGACCTGTGTTGCCTCCTGCTTCCTCCTGCGGTGGGGCGAGGAACGGGGATGGTGGCAGGACCTCCTGCTCCATCTAACACGTGTGGACCTCCCAGGCTGAGACCTGCACCCGGAGATAGAGAGAAAAGGGCACCCTGAAGAGGATGAGGAGCTGGAGATGACCGAGAGGGCTCTGGCAATCACCAGCTTGACTAATTGCCTAATTCACTCGTTTTCCTACATGGCGAGTAGGCGAGGAGCCCGAGGAAATTGCTGGGGCAGATTATGTATAACCCTTTGCTGCGGGCAGGTTGTAAAACTACAGGCTAGCTTTCAAGAACTGTCTGGCCTCCACAATTATATTTTTTTTTCATGTAGTAATTTCCTAATTAACAATTTCTCCCCTTTGAAGACCTGCACTGTCAAATTGGCTTTTTTTTTTCCTATTCTGACAGCAGCAAAATTATTTATCCCATTTCCTCCCATAAAGTTCACTTTATGTTCTAATGAACAATGGTAAGAAGAGAACAATACAGGAAAATACACAAAGTTACCCCCTGCCCAGATCAGAGAGAAATTTCTTATCTTTGACACCTGCTGGCAATTAATCCTTTGCATGCTTGAATTTACAATTAGTAGCCCTCCTGTAATGGGACTCAAGCCTGTGATCCCAGCTGCCGCTCAGCGCTGCCTCCCCGGGCTCCTGGAAGGGGCTGAATCCTGCTCATTTATTTTACAGCATCCAAGGAGGGACTCTTTTCTCCCCAGTATCCACTAAGGGGGCACTTGGGCATGCACCAAATCCCCTGTTTTTATGCACCTTGGGTTTTAGATGGATCTGCCTCGCCACTGGGGGACAGACCTACATCTTCCCACAAAAAGGACATGGATTGGGATCTCTCGGTCCTCCCACATGCCTCCATCAGTGCCCCCTCACCAGTCCTTCAGCCTGTGGGGCTGTGCTTGCAGGAAAAGCCTCTCCTCCTCTCCCCGAGGTAGTGACTGCTTAACTTATCCCACCTTAATTGCCAATTTTTCTGCTCAACAGACAAAACGGGCTTTACCTTATTCGCTCCCTTCTGGCCCCCACTGATGAAGGCTCTTTCTCGCCAGCTTGTGACGACCCAAACCCAGTGACCTGCTGTGCTGCTCCTCCTCCAGAGCTGCACCCTAAAAGCAATGAACAGCTACAATAATTGCATCCTTTAGCTACAGATATTTTTTTTTTTTTTTTAAAGTTTGCTATGGAATCTGGAAGGCCAAGGAACCTTCTGTAACGTCAAATTAACTTGCATTTAAACTTCTACCCTATCAAGTAGTCAGTACAGATTTTTCCAGGGTTTTGTTGGACTATAACAATACCCTGATTTTGCCCATCTGAAATTATTTCTGCACTACATACGAGTCAGCTCTGCACAGTGCAGAGAATTGAACAGAAATACTGTAGAGAAACACTGTAAAGAATACTGTTCTTTGAAGTACTAGTGGCATTTGAAAGCCATTTAGTGCTTTAAAGAACAGTACTTTATTAAGTATTTCAAAGGAACTTTGAACGTAGTATTATTTCTTATTTTGCTATTAAAACCTGTAAGTTTGAAAATTAATCATTATGGGACCTTTGATGCAAAAATCTATGAATAAAATAAATTCTGAAAGCTATTTTCACACTAAGTTATATTAAAACATTCCTTCATCTCCCTTATTAATTTAATGCACATCTCTGAAAACATCTTAAATATTAGGAATAATATTCTACTAAATAATCCAAAACCCCTACGGCTTCTTGAATTTTCTTCCATTAACACACTGTGATATTTCTCCCTGCTTCCTAGTGACCTTTAAATAAACTTTTCAGGTTACTAATTAGCATGATAAACAATAGATTCCCATTTCATGGGCAATTTCATGGTCAAGCAACCCACTAGAGACAGGCTGCATGCTCTGCAATATTCATATCTGCAGCGAGCATCACCGTGTCTCTGTAAAAGACGTTTTCTTTCAGCAGTATCTCTAGGAACACGTGTCAGTGCATTTTGTGCTTAATTCCTGATAGCTGAGCCTAATTCTTTCATTAGCACATGTAACATCTGAGAGGAGTGGTCTCACATGGAAGGGGATGTTTTAAAATTCACGATAATGGCAGCAAATGGCCCGAATGACAACAGAGCCCGACAGCAGAATCACAAAGTCTTCATGGTTGGAAGGGACCTTTGGGATCATCAAGTCCAACCACCAAAAAAAGAAAACCAACCAAAAAAAACACAAAACAAACAAACAAATAAAACCACAGACAGACACAACCCAACAATCTCGGGCACTAGAGCATGCCCTGAAGTGCCATGTCTACAGATTTCTTCAATCCCTCCAGGGATGGTGACTCCACCACCTCCCTGGGCAGGCTGTTCCAGTGCCTGACCACCCTCTCAGTAAAGCCATTCTTCCTAAGATCTAATCTAAACCTCCCCTGCTCCAACTTCAGACCATTTCCTCTGCTCCTGTCATTATTCCCTTGGGAGAAGAGGCCAACCCCCACCTCTCTACACCCTCCTTTCAGGGAGTTGTAGAGGGCAATGAGGTCTCCCCTCAGCCTCCTCTTCTCCAAACTAAACATGCCCAGACATTTGGTGTGCCATCGAGGAACGATACCCATTACATCACTTTCACAGCCAATTCCTTATCGTTCTGTTCTCAGGGCAAGTTCCTCTTGTCTCTTCTCAATTACACTTCATTTGGTTTTATCACAAAATTTAATTTGAAGCAGTTGCTTTGTGGATGGGTTGGTGTTTTTCTTTACTTTTCAAGCAAGAGAACACAAAATGGTTACTGAGATTGTATATAAAACTATGGCGCATTAGGGTGCACTATGGGAGATAATCACGGTGGGAACTCTGCAGGGAAGGAGCAGTTTTTATGTCTGTGTATGGCTATTTCTGCCCAGCCAGGGCCACGTACCTGCCTGGCTTCCTCCCAAAAACCCACCACCTCCAGCTGGTGCCACCCCCACCAAAGGTCTCACTCTGTCACCACCACCAGCCACGGTGGCTTCCTCCCACTGCAAGGCGAGGACAGCCAGCATCTGTGGCACCAGACGGGGAGGGGGAAACACCTCCTGAAATTTCAGTGTTGCTGTTTGAAGTGAGAAAAAAAAAAAAAAAACACACAAGGAAAACCAGAAAACCCCAAGCAAACAACAAGTCACAGTGATGAAGTACAGAAGGAGATCTGAAGAGGGGCTTGTCTCCCCACAGGTCAGTGGGACGGCTGGATGGGAGAAGCAGGGGCTGATAGAGCAAGTAGAAAGACAAGGGCAGGGTGTTTAAGGAGAATAAGCACTCGCTGCCAGCTGAGGAGACTGTTTCTAGTGCCATTTTTGCCACCGAACTCAGAGTAGGACTTAATTTAGGGGAAACAGGAACTGCTCCACTCTCACCCCATCATAGAATCACAGAGTGGTTTGGGTTGGAAGGATCCTTAAAGATCATCTCATTCCAACCTCCTGCCCTGGGCAGGGACACCTCCCACCAGACCAGGTTGCTCCAAGCCCCCTCCAACCTGGCCTTGAACCCCTCCAGGGATGGGGCAGCCACAGCTTCTCTGGGCAACCTGGGCCAGGCTCTCACCACCCTCACACCAAACAAGTTCTTCCCCACATCTCACCTCAATCTCCCCTCTATTCAGCTTAAACTGAAGGTCTGAAATAGGAAGGGGAGGGTTTGGTGTTCCATATTGACATGAGGGAGAAACACAAACAGACCTTGAACACGTTGATGGTGATCCAGGCTGAGAACACACGGTGCTTGCTCCTGTTGCTGTCCCTTGTGTGGTGGGAGAGTCCCACGGGTGGCCACAGCAGCTGGGTCCCTCAGAGCCCACGGCCAACACACCCAGTGCCTCGGGGCTCTTCAACCAAGTTCACGAGCAACAGAGGATGGGAAGACAAACCCTGTGTCAACAGCAGCAATGCAAAAAAGAGAAGAGGAAAAACATGTAAGAGAGGCCTTTTTGGTAGAAACCAGGTAAAAACTGCAGGTACAGCAGGGCAGGTCCCCTCATCTTCCCCCATCCCTGCCTTTGCCAGCCGGTTGCCATAGAAACCCGTTACTGCACAGCTCTGGGGCCCCAAACGCTGCAAACCTCCACTGATGCTCGGGAAACCCATCCCTCCACACCGTGTGCTGGGAAGGTCTGCCCTTCCCTGCTCCACCGCCGGCTCCCGGAGCGGGGAGAGCTGCAGAGCACTGAGCTTCCTACATCCAGTTTGTGCTACTTATTTTAAGTGAGTTACAGGCAATCTTTCATTTTATGTCTGTATGCCCGTATATATGAAAATAACATTATGTGCCTCATTTTCTGGGAAGATACTTACATCGCAGCGTGCTAGATACAGAAAATATTGTACTTATGGAAAAGAAATAACAAAATATTAAAGGAAAATCAATAAATGCTTTAAAATCTCATCCTTCAGCCCTACTTAACTTCGTTTAGGCAGGCAATAATGTTCCCACGAGCTCTGAAGGCAGGGACGTTGAGCTGACCACACTTACTGCTGGCATGAGCTGGAGAGAGGAGCAGATAACCTTCTGGGAGAGATCAGCACATTCCCAGTGCCTGGCATAAAGCACTAAAAAGAGAAGTTGTTTCTTTTTAACCCAGGGCCTATATTAATCAACAATTAGCATTCATCTAGGCACCTCCAAAGCGGCCCGTTACACTGACTGTTCCCAGCTGTGATGCTGCTCAGGCTGCAGCAGAGGCAAAGGAACCCCCCAGCACTTTCCCAATTGTTCAAATAAATAAACCTTAGCTTGTTTTACCTTTTTCAGCTGGAGATATTCAGTGTCACTTCTGTTTCCTAGAGGAGGAAAATGGGGGGTGAGCGGGCAGGTGGGAGCACGCTGGGTTTCTGCCACCCTCTTTCAAAATGCAGAAGAAGCTGCTGCCCTTTAAATGCTTTTAGAGAGGCCAGTTCTCTTTCAAAAGTGGGTCCAGAATTAGGTTAGTAAGTCGATATTTAGACACAAGATGATGTGCCCTGGTTTTCCGAAGTGCTGAATACCCAGAAGTTCCCTTGTGGGGCTTGAAACTTTTATTTTTGGCACCTCGTTTTATAAAAAGACCATCTGTAACAGCGAGCTCTAGCTGCCATGTAATTAATTCCAAGTTACATAAGCCATTCATGAATAAGCATTATTTTCCATATATTACACTTGCAGAGACAGGTTTCAAAACCGAATTGGTATTTAGCGAGGTAGGCCTCAGAAATTATCAATTAATGCTCCTTGACATTTTATAAGTATGTTAATTTATATTAAACCTACTGCAGCTAACTTTGCATAAGATAACTCCGAGCCTCAGTCATAAACTAGGAAGACTTATGCAGTTCAGGAGCATTATGGCTGCTCTTTATCATCTTTTTTGACATAATGCACATTGTGTATGCAATGCGGGGAAGATAAACACATATATAAAGCAGGCAACTACCTCGGTTCACACAGACTATCATATTTATGACCATTTGCAGAGGCTTAATATAATTCATTTACTCCAGGCGCTAGAGTAAATACATCACTGTAAAGGCAGGAGCCAGGCTGGGAGAGGCAGGTCTCGAGATCTGCTGCCATCCAGCCGAGTCGGCAAAAAACTCCTTCCTCCTCGGAGGGGTGGCTGGAGGTGGTCGAGGGGAGATGGGTGGGAAAAACCAGGTCCAGCGCCACTCTCTGCCGAGCAATGCAGCCAGGACACAGCAAGAAAAGGGTTAAGCGTGGCTCCAGAGATTGAAAACCCTGCTCACTGGAAAGGCAGACATTCCCCACCTCAAGCAGCCACCTGGAGTGGACCAGGGCAGGGTGTTTTTGCAAGGATCTGGGGTACTTTGGGCAGGGGAGGGATGGTGCAGGTATCCACCATGGGCTCAAGAGGGTCGAGAGCCAGGTTCAACATGAATTTCAACATGGGTATCGGAGCAGAACACAAGAAGGTGGCAGGGGAAATGCAGGAAGCATATTCCCAGGGCTGCCCATGGAATGCCGTGCGATTCCCACTCGGGATGTCTCCGAGCAGCTGCTGCTGAGCTGGCTTTGCTCAGAATCAGCACTTTGGGGATGTCCTTCCAGCCCCAACAAACACCTTTGATGAACGATGGGGGATGGCTAACCCAGACACTTTTCCCATTGACATTGCCACTAATATTGGTACATCACATACCACTAATCAAGGGCAATTAAGGCCTAATTACTCTTTCTCTGTTGCACTCGCTGCCATCACTCACAGTGCTGCGAAGGAGCGAAGGAGCGGAGGGCGGGCAGACAAACCTGCCATTTGGATTTCCCATCCTTTCACACCCGATTTATCTCAAACCAGAAAAACCATCTGACCTCACGGATTATGAGAGGACGTATCACTCACACCACGGCATCTTCCAGGTTCTCAGTTAAACTGGGATCAGCCTGTCTTACCTGAATCCCAGAGACAGGCTGGCCAGGCACGGACCGGTGACGTGACAGCACTGTTTCAGATGAATGTTTAGTAAATGTAGGTTTCAATAGATATTTCCAGAAATCAGAAACATTTTGGGGCTATATCTTCAACAATCATTGTCTACTCTATTCCATAACGAATATGAGTGATTGCTTTAGGAGATAAAACACATGCACAATTTTCCTAAAAAAGATCATAGGGAGTGATAAGAAATGAATTATACAAACACAGGGAGAAAACCAAAAAGAGGAAGGTTGTTCTACAAGAAACACAGCTGATACCTTGATATCGTATCACTTTGGGAAAGGAGAAAAGGGGGGATAAATTAAGCACTTCCTTCTGTAAGTAAGTTTTAAAGTGCTCTGATTACAACAGCTCCCGCTAGCACCATTCCATGGCAGCAAAGAATAAAATCAATAACGAACATCAACATTTTCATTTTGTGTAGTGGTTCTGCAGATAAGTGAAAATCCACTTTTCACTTACGGCTTGGCCAAGGGAGGGCCACAACTAACCCAGCTAGAACTTCTCCAGCTGATGTTATCCAGGAATTGCTCATTTATTGATTAACAAAGAACAATGTGGCTTCAAAGGCAACACTGTGGTGCAATTATTTTGGAGAAAGTATCAAGCTTTGACGAGTTAGGACTTGATTTGACTAATGCTGCATTAGCATTTAATGGCCATCTAACAACAGGACGCTGCTGTCTTAATCTATCCTTGAACATTAAAATCTCAAAGTAAAGGCTAATCCTTGTTCCCAGTGGTTTAAACAGATAAAATAGAGAGGAATTGGAACCCAAAACCATGGTTCCACACATCAGTGGCACAGTCAATGGACACCAGGCTCTAGGGTCATTGCCCACAGCTTTTCCCACCAGAGTTTTCAGTCTCTGCTATAAAATAGTTTACTTCCACTGAAGTTGGAGTGGTGTTAAAACTTTTCTCAGGTCTATACCCAGCACTGCACTTGTCTGCACAGAAATAAGCAGCCCCTGCAGTAATCCACACCTCAAGTATCCATCGATTCCCACGGCCACAGAGCTGCCCACACCTGGGCAGTGGTTTCCTGCGTTCGTCACCCAGCGGATGGGGCTGGCAGCAGAGGATGGGGGGAGCTCGTTATAACGGGACTGCTCTCTTATTTCTAAATATTCCACCCTTGTATGACAGAAATCTTACCAGAAAAAACTAACTGAAAATCAGAAATTGGCCCATGCAGAGGCAGAGCAGTCTGGCCGTGTTTCCTAATGAACACATGGAGGTTGGCAGCGATAAGAAACGATTCTTTAGGAAAAAGGTGAGTGGAAAGGGCTCCAGCCAGGAGAGGCAAAATATGCTAAGCCTACTGCACGGCACCAGCTTCTGTGATATTCCTCTTCAAAGCCTGGTAAGTATTTTCTTTCAGAAAAAGAAAGTAGGACAAAAGACTATAATCTCGCAGTGCTGCGGTTTCATGAAACAAATAAATATGGGTCAGGGGAAAATTCATACCCTCCTCCAAAAGCTTCCCTTAGTTCCTGCTCAGAAAAATCAGCTTTGTCATTTGGTGGAGCTCGCTGGTGACCGAGGGGACCAGCAGAAAGGGCAGGGTGCAGTTTGCAGCTGATGCCCCCCCCTCAGCTCAGGGGTTTTTCTGTGAACCCCACTCCTGGTGCAGCCCCTCACGCTGTGGGCCACGGTGTGCTGCACTGCCCCGGGCAAACCGAAGGAATTCTAACCAACGGGGGTTCAAAAACCCGACAACCAACTCGGGGAAGAATTAAGTATATTCCTGTCCCCCTTGGAAATAGCAGAGTTGTCTTTTTAAAAGACATATGTAATGAAAACTTACATGCTTGCTTAAATCTGGAGCTGAAGAGCTGTTTTCTTCTCCCAAGCTGCCATTTGCCATATTGTCTGATGCAGAGAGCACTTTCTAGGAGGTGCAAAGTAAACTCTGAGGCCATGGTGGGCTACTGAAGCTGGGCTGAGCTCTCCAGAACCAAGACCAAGTGACAAGAGAGGCTGAGGCCAGAGCATCGCTGTCCTCTGCCTCCACCTCCCTCCCCTGCCACGCACAGCCCTCAGGGCAGGATGGTGTTGCTGCAAGCCAGAGCAACAAAAAATAAAGAGAGATGAGTATTTTTCTTACAATAGCTGCAGATTTTCCTAATCCCGTGTCCTCTGGACCACCTTGATGATGCTCTGAGCCTCTGCTGAGCCCTGGCTAAAGCAAGCGTGTTTCATCACCCAGAGAAGCTCAAGCTGTCCCACGTGTGGGAGCAAGCAGACCTTTCTGAACCGCTAATGAGCAAATAATTCACTTTCAACTACAAATAGACGGTCTTGTGTAAACTCACGGAATAATCCCGCACTGTACACGAGCCAAAAGCAATAAATGCTCTGTGCCATGCCTTGACAATACAGCTAATGCACGCGGCTTGCTTCCTCAGAGAGCACAGGGCCTGGTTGGCTCCAGCACCCTTCAGCAGAGGGANATTGCTTCCTCAGAGAGCACAGGGCCTGGTTGGCTCCAGCACCCTTCAGCAGAGGGATGAAAGAGCCAGATGAGGCTCTATAAAAGCCCTGGCACCACCTCGGGAAGGTTTCACACTTAGTGGAGCAATTCCCCTCTCTGCGAGGCCGCGCTCCATAACGCAATGCCGCGGGAGGAGCCGGTGTTACCGGTGTCCCACGTCACCCCCGCGCTGCCGGGGCTCTGTGGAGAGCTCCCACCACGGCGGCACCTCTCCATCCCAGGCCGGATATAGAATCATAGAATCATCTAGGTTGGAAGAGACCCTTGGGATCATCGAGTCCATTTATTTCAAGCACAACACACCGCCCACCTGGTGAAGCCATGGGTTTGCCACAGGAAAACATCAAGGCAGCTGGTGCCGGCCGGCTGAATTCCCTAAGCCGGGGACAACCAACAGAGGGATAACGTCAGGAGCAGCTGAGGGGAGTTGAGCCAAATAAAATCTTCAGCCCTGGGGCAGGACGCAGCCGGGACCGCTGCCTCCACACGCCTGGTGCTGGGTTCTCAAACAGGACGCTTTTCCAGCAGGCGGCAGAGGAGGGATGTTTCAGATGGTCTCAAGGGCAACACGGGCATTTGAGAGGAAAGAAGCCTCCTCCGCCTGGAATCCCAGGAAGGAAGAGATGCAGGCCCTGTGTCCTGCAGCAGGAATCGCCTCCCCGCGCCCTCGGGTTTTGCCACATCTCTGTTATTTGGGGAGAGGAACAGAAGGCTTAGCCAAACACTTCTGGGTTCTTTCCAATGAGGAAATAAGAACCGGTATGCTCACAATCAATGGGTATTTATATAGAAAACCACTTATTTGGAGATGAAATCTTTCCAGATTTTAGCAAAAAGCCCTTTTTTCCCAGATTCCATCTGCATTTCATGGTTCCCACTCTCTCACCCTTTTTACGGTCATGTTCCCCACTGAGAAAAATGGAGGGAGAAAGACAGCACAGAGAAGAGGTTCTGCCCAGATTTAAAATAACAGTTCACTGAGAAAAGCACTCGATTTTTTGAAGGGCAACTCTTTTCAGACAATTCTCCAGCAGGAAAGGCAGGGATATTTGCAGAAGGTCAAATACTGTTGGTGCAACCAGAGTCAGTGTCTTCACCAGTTTTATTGCTGGCTTTGTGATTGCTTCACCTCAGCCAGTTTGGGTTCAAACCCAGACGATTTCAAACTCTGGAAAGGTACCAACCGAGGGCTGTTTGGCTCCGTTCTAAGCAAGGACAGCTTTGAGAGCTGGAGGTCTGAAACATGCTGGGCTTTCCAAGCCCCAGGAGATCCCACAGAGCTGGAAGCATGGGTGGTGGGTGGGAGAGGAATGAGCTGTGGGTTCCAGACCACCCACCACGCCGCTGACGTGCAGACCCGCTTTCTGCACAGATACGGACCTTGTGGTACCAACACTTTGGCTGCCTTCCATAGCTAAACCGTACAAACCTCCAGAAACTGGGATCTCCATCTCATCCTGCTCCATGGCACCACAGCTCAGCGTTGTCCTCCCCGCTGCGGGCACCGGTGGTGGGAGGAGAGGTGATGAGCAGCACGACGGGGGAGCAATCAGGAGGAACGCATCGCACCAGACAGCAATCTGCAGGCTGTAAAAATGAATAGTTTGTGTTTCACTGATTTTGATGCGGTCGTATCATCTGTAAATTATATACCCAGCCATTTTTCCAGTTAGCCATTATTCTGTCAGGCGATCGGCTGCCAATTCCAGCCCTCCTAACCATATGCACGGCTGTAAACCTTGAAAGCAGCTGTCTCCAAAGTGAGCCAGTTCGGGAAGAATAGGGAAACAAATTACATAAAAGCAGATTAACTTCTCTTTAACTTCCTTCAAAATATTTCTTCCCCTCAGCCTCTGTAATCCCATTTTTTAAGGGAATTTGGTCTCTTTATTTGTTATACTTATCAGTGTGACTTGAATTTAAAGCTTTATATTTCATGTTTCTGCCCATGGACCTGTAACAATTATAATCCTCAGCTTTTCAATGGTGGGAATGGCTCTTGGAGCAGTTTTCAGCCTCTTGCACTGCTACTTCCCACAGGACAAAGACGGCCAGGGCACGCTCGCTGCGTTCAGTCGAGCAGCTCCTCGGTGGACAGCAGCAACATTCTGGCAGTCCTGGGGTTTTTATCGTTTTCTCTTTTAATTTTGGTCCACTTGGATACATAAACTCCTTTCAGGGAGTTGGAGAGAGCGAGAAGGTCTCCCCTCAGCCTCCTTTTCTCCAGGCTGAACACCCCCAGCTCCCTCAGCCTCTCCTCACAAGACTTGTGCCCCAGATCCCTCACTGGCTCCGTTGCCCTTCTCTGGACCTGCTCCAGCCCCTCAATGTCCCTCCTGTCATGAAGGACCCAAAACTGGACACCGCACTCGAGGTGGTGCCTCACCCTCCTCATTACAGGGGAACGGTCACTGCCCCAGTCCTGCTGGCCACACTGTTCCTGTATGTCCTATTCTACACTATACAAGCCAGGATGCTACTGGCCTTCTTGGTCACCTGGGCACACTGCTGGCTCACGTTCAGCCGACCCCAGGTCCTTTTCCCCAGGCCACTCTCCAGCCGCTCTTCCCCAAGGCTGTGGTGTTCATGGGGTTGTTGTGACCTATGTGAAGGACTCAGCACTTGGCCCTGTTGAACCTCATACTATTGGCCTTGGCCCATACATCCAGCATGTCCAGATCCCTCTGTAGAGGCTTCATACCCTCCAGCAGATCAATATTCCCACCCAACTTGCTGTCCTCTGCACCAATCCCCTCATCCAGGTCGTTGATATTATCAGAACTGTTCCCAATACAGAAGGTGGGCCAGCCCTGGTGTGGGACCAGGGGAGGGTGAAGAGCACACAGAGCCTTACCTAAAATTAGAGTGCAGCATGAGAAAGTGGGAGTTCGGGGGACGTATTGCTGAGGGCTCAATTATGAGCTGGAGAGTGAGGAGAATAGTGGAGGAGATAGTGTTAGGGCCGTGGTTTAGAGAGATGGAGGGTACTCAGAGGTGGGCACAAGGGCTGCTCGTAGTTTGTGGCCAAGGTTTACTTATTCTGCCCTCTATAAAGGCCCTCTCTCCTTTCCATACCTAGAGACAGACCTCGGGGCTTGTAGGACAGATGCTCTACTGACCTGGCCATGCCCTTCCCAGGACTGTGGGCAGCCAGGACTGCTGTTCCACTGCCGAAATCCCGTCGGGAAGGACTCTGTGCAGTGGAGGAGCCTTGAGGAAGGAGCTGGGCGACCGCCCCGTCTCACTCTGCTGGGCTCAACACCCCGGGAAAATCGCGTGCGACGTGGGAGGAGAGGATGACTGGTCCCTTCAGAGAGAGCAAGAGATCAGAGAATTAAAAACTGAATGAGCTCCCTGTGCCCTCTGCAATTAAAGGGAACTTGAAAGAGTTTCAATTTGGTGATATCATTAATTTCCCCTCATCCTCCTCCCTCCTGCTGCAGTTCAGAAGAGTCCTTTTCAACTGTTTATTGACTGTGTGATGAAAGGCTGAGCCGGAGAGACCCTAAGAAAAGGAAAGTTTGAAAAGTTTTCAGCCCTTTCATCAGTTCTTTAAACAATGTTCAGAAAAACATGAGAGAAAGACTATGTTTGAGAGAAATAGTGTAATTAAAGCTGCGTGCAGTGGGCTTCGCTGTCCAAATGTGACTCGAATACTCGCAGCCCTATGTCGTGTCAAGATTTAGTTTGCAATTTTGTCACAAACAAGGCTGTTAAGAAACACATTTATACTTACCCAACTATTTCCTTTATTTGCTAAGGAACAAAATCGCTCTGGTACACCAGTTAGGTAGGAAACGTAGCATATTAGAGTTTAAAAATAAATGCATGTGCACAGAACATGTATATGGCACGAACCCAGGGATTTCAGGGAGCGTGGGACCATACAGTGTGCCAAGCACCTCTGAAATAAAACCTCAGCACAGGGCACCCCACACCTGCACAGGCAGGACCCATGAGTTCTCAACTCGTCCAAGGAGTCTGTGCCTGTCTAAGAGGCCACAGGAATATTTTTTAACATGTCCATCTTTTTTCTGCCAAAATTTCCATCTTTCGAAAGATCCCACCTGAAAATTTCTGTCCCGTGTTTCTTTTTCTGTAATTCCTTACACAGTCTTGTCCCATAGCTGGAAGGCAACTGAGTCTTGATAACTCATAGGATGGTCCTGAGAGGATGGGGGCAACCAAGGGATTGATTTCTACAGCAACATAACTGGTGTAAAATGCCCTTGTCTAGGTCTACTCACACAACACAAACGAGCCAACGGGAACTGCTGCCAAATCTCACTTTTCATGACTCTTAAATGGAAGAAATCCTCAAGAATATCCCAAGCCCATCACGTTTCCTGGGCACGGTTTGCCCACAAGAAGGATCAAAGACTTCAAACAACTCCACTTCATTGGCACAGACTGATCAAAGCCCAGCAGCCACAAGGCAGTGACAGGGACCAGTCCCTGATCAAAAGCGAGTGGGCAAACGCCTGCAGTTTCCCAGTAACCTCTTATCAGATCTCCATCAGGTGACAGCTTTGTTGTCACAGCAAGAGACGAAAGCCTGATATGGGACTGCTCACGAGATAGAGAAGGAGAAGGCACATGTGCTCCTCGGCTACTCACGGGGCTCAGCACTTGGGAACAGCTCCTGGGTTCTCACAATGACAATTAAAAAGGGAAACCCCCAGAATCACAGACCGTTGCACCTCCCTGGTGTGAAGACACCAAGTG
>JAHREE010143178.1:0-13113 GCA_033628505.1 Tringa tobata | reverse complement strand
CTGAGATGCTTTGGCCAATCCTTCCTGTCCACCAGCTCCTGCTCCAGGAATACTCATGGGAGACTGGGTCACATTTCCCAGTCCCAAGGAGGGGGCTTCAGCTACTGTCTGGGCAACTACATCAACCCCTGAAGGAAGACGTGAGGCAGAAGGTGAAAAGCATGCCTTGGTTTAATAAGTGTGTAAAATTTTTTCTTTTTCACAGGTTGAAGCTGGCCCGTAAATTCTCATTCTTGTTTCATAGGCTGTGGACACGGACCAGCAAGCTGATGGCACTTTCCTTCCCTCTATGGAAGTACAGAGTTATCCATCTGGTCCCTTCTGACTGGAAACATTTGAGGTTGCTCAAGTAGCCCTGGATTTTTGTCAGTTTGCTTCACCAAGGCCTACCAGGAAACACCTTACCCTGACAGCACTAGGGCCTCATGGCCTCCTTGTCTCCTCCTGAGAGCCTGGGAGATGTTGTACCATAGTCCTGAACCTGGCATTGAATGTCTCCCAATTATACTGCTCCAGGAAAAGCCCTGAGCAACGCATAAGGGACAGGATCTCCCATGCCAGGGTCTCGGGGCTCCATATCACAGAATGGTAGGGGTTGGAAGAGACCTTTGGACATCAGGTTCACCTAAATCAGGCTGGACAGGAGCACATCCAGGTGGATGTTGAAGATCTCTGGGGAAAGAGACTCAAAAGCTTCTCTGGGCAGCCTGTTCCCATACTCTGTCACCCTCAAAGTGGAGGAGTTTTTCCTCATGTTGAGATGGAATTTCCTGTGCTCGTTTGTGCCTGTTGCCCCTTGTCCTGTCCCTGGGGACCACTGAAGAGCCTGACAGCCTCCTGACACCCGCCCTTTAGATATTGCTCGGCATTGATGAGACCCCCACTCAGTCTGCTGCTCTGCAGGCTGAACAGACACAGGTCTCTCAGCCTTTCCTTCATCAGAGAGATGCTCCATCCCCTTGATCATCCCTGTAGCCTCTGCAGGACTCTCTCCAGTGTCTGTCTGGAACTGGGGACCCCAGAACTGGACCCAGTACTCCAGATGCAGCCTCACCAGGGCAGAGCAATGACCTCCCTTGACCTGCTGGCCACGCTTTTTTTTATTGCACCCCAGGAGACAATTGGCCTTCTTGGCCACAGGGTCTCATGACTGGCTCATGGTTCACTTCTTGTCCAGCGTCAGGGCATGCCCTTTGGCATGAGAAAACCCATCTGGCTTTACTCAGCATCACAGCCACCTTTACCTTGCCTTTGCCTGGGTTTGAAAGGAGGCATTAAAATTACAGTTCTATTTTATTTAGAGATGTATAAATTGAGGAGTACCAAAAACAAACCACCTTTGGCTTATGAGAACCCCAGCATCACCTTGCCATCCTCAGCAGAGATGAGCTGGCATTGCCATCAGAGCCTGCAACTGCGGCGTTGACTCTGGGCAGTGTCCTGCTCCAGGAGGGGTCTGCAGGGCAGAGCTGAGCACACCATGGGTGGGATGGGCTGTGGGAGCAGGGACAGGGAGCAGATGTGGGGACAGAGAGACAGTCCCCAGCAGGGACAGCCCCAGGCAGCAGAGACATGGCCAGAGAGTGAGAGGAAGCTACAGCCAGAAATGTCACAGCAGCGGGAGTTCAGGAAGCTCCTTGTCGTTCCCTCCAGCGCAGACCCTTCCTTCTGAGCAGCCCTCCCTGCTCTGCCCTCCCACCCGGCAGAGCCTCTGCCTTCAGGGCTGGGGTCTCCAGGGCAGGAGCTGCCTCCTCTCCAGCCAGAGCTCCAGTAGGGCAGATGGGCGTCCCTCCTGCCATGGACCCACCTCCTGCTGCACAGAAAAGGGACTGGGTCATTGGGCTAGCACCAATGGTATGAGTTTCAACAAGGGCATGTGCCAGGTTCTGGACTTGGGCCACAACAACCCCATGCAGTGCTAGAGGCTTGGGGAAGTGTGGCTGGAAAGCTGCCTGGAAGAAAGGGACCAGGGGGTTCTAATTGACAAGTGGCTGAATATGAGCCAGCAGTGTGCCCAGGTGGCCAAGAAAGCCAACGGCATTCTGGCTTGTATCAGAAAAAGCATGACCAGCAGAAGTCGGGAGGTGATTGTGCCCCTGTACTCAGCACTGGTGAGGCCACATCTGGAGTATTGTGTTCAGTTTTGGGCAGCTCAATACAAGAGAGATGTCGAGGTGCTGGAGCGAGTGCAGAGGAGGGCAACGAAACTGGTGAAGGGGCTGGAAAACAAATCATATGAAGAGAGGCTGAAGGAGCTGGGACTGTTTAGTATGAGGAAGAGGAGGCTGAGGGGAGACCTCATCACTCTCTACAACTACTTGAAAGGACACTGTAGAGAGGTTGGTGCTGGTCTCTTCTCACAGGTACTTAATGACAGAACGAGAGGGAATGGCTTCAAGCTCCAACAGGGTAGGTTTAGACTGAACATTAGGAAAGAATTCTTCACAGGAAGAGTGGTCGGGCATTGGAATAGGCTGCCCAGGGAGGTGGTTGAGTCACCATCCCTGGATGCGTTTAAGAGATGATTAGATGTGGTGCTGAGGGATATGGTGTAGGGGAGGACTTTGTAGTACAGGGTAGATGGTTGGACTCGATGATCTCAAGGGTGTCTTCCAACCTAGATGATTGTATGATTCTAACAAGGCCTGGACAGTAAATCTGCCGAGTGTATAGCGAAAGCTGCCAAGTAAGCCAGCCCACACGGTGGGGGGAAGCTGAGGAAGAGGAGGATAGGATCATCTGATGAAGTAAAGGACCACCAGAGTGCCTGTAGTTACTAACACTGGACACTAGACAGCAGCAGAGACCGTGAAATAACACGTGGTGTAATCGACTAATCAGAGAAATATTTAAAATAATAATTTCGTAGGATAGGTGTGTACATGCCCTGTATAGTAGAAGAGATATAGGCTAAATTTGTGATAGGTTAGGCGGTCGGGAAGAATGTGAGCTCCAACTTCTCAGCCAATGAGAAGAGAGACAGAAACTCAGGCGGCCGCGATAAGGTATAAATATACAAAAGTTGAAAGATTGCACGTGCATCTATTTTTGCTGCACCCGATTCAGCGCTGTTTCATATTAATAAATTTTTAACCTTTTCTTTGGTGACTTTGTCTTTTCTAAATTTGAAAATGTGAGTCAGCGTTTCTCACAGGGAGGGAGAGGACGCAGCACCTCTTCCTCCTGGATTACACCAGGACCCTCTTCTTCCTCCACACCCCTGGCCACCCCTGCCAGGCCCTTGCCCCTGGTGTCAGGGATGTACACCGACACCTTCCCCCCCTTGTCCCCATGCCTCAGCCATGCGAGGTGACCATCCCCTACTCCCCAGAGGTGACACTAGACCCCACTGGGGAGCCCACCAGGTCTTCATGCTGACCGGGCAGGAGCAACACCCTGGAGGCGTTATGAGCCCCCTGACCTCCAGCACATCTTCCTGGGTCCCTGCTGGACCCTGGGGAGAATTAACCCTATCCTCGCCAGAAGCAGGACACCTTGCTAGTGAGAGAGAGAGAGTCTGAGCCTGCTGTTCTGACCTGTTTGTCAGGAATGGAAGCAGGTGTGGTTTTCCAGTGCACTTTGATCTTCTCTGAGAGGAAAGGTGAGCATCTGGGCTGCACAGACCCTTCTCTGGCCCCACTTTCACCGGCCACTTAAGGCAGCAGAGGACTCCCTTGACACAGCAGCACCTTGGGCTTCTCTGACTGGGCTCCTCAGGCAGTGAGTGCTGAGACCCAGGCTCGCTCACGGGGAGCAGCCATCGCCTGCAGGGCCTGAGCCCACCTCCTGGCTGCCCTGGAGGGTGCAGAGGGTGGGGATGAGGGTGGGGGGACCCTCCTCACCCCGTCTCGGGGCCATGCCTGTGGCCACAGAGACTGTTCCTCAGTCCTCATGGCTCACAGCAGCCACAGAGTCCTGCAGCCCTGTGGACAAGCCTTGCTGTGCGTCTCTGACACTGGCCCTTTGCCTCGCCAGGCGCTAGTAGCCACGTGGAACGCTGATGTGGTCCTTTTCCCTGTTTGTGTGTGGTGTTGCCAGGAAGCGAAGCAGGCAGGGTCTGAGAGGGCTTGGGAAGTGTATGTGGAGATGTCTGACTGGGCCCTGCCAAGCTCTGCTATGGACACCAGCAGCCCAGTCCCCTTGCCCTGGGCTTGTGCGCAGCCCTCCCCGGAGGGGCCTGTGCTCCCGGCGCTGCTCTCCACAAGGGGGAAGGCTGCAGCGCCTGGGGGGTCCTAGAGCCAGGCTGTGGCAGAGAGGCTCTCTCAGACCCCCTCCCAGTCCTGCCCTTGGCCTCAGCACAGCTGCCTCTGGCACGGCCCCACATGTCTTCCTGTGCTGCCCGAGGGGCTCTCTTCCTCCCCACGGCACTGGGAAAGGGAACGGTCAGGCCATCCTTCGCTGCCCGCGCAGCAAGCCCTCAGCTTGGGTCTGCCGCCATTGCCATGGGCACCGCCTGTCTCCCTGACCCCTCAGACCTTCTCCTGCCAGTGCTGGGAGCGCAGCCGTCACCAGGCACGTGGCTGCCATCATTCCCCTGCGCAGCCTGGGGACTAGGACGGGCCGGACAGAGGTGCAGCCGGCCGGTGGCGTTGGACACCGTGTCTGAGCACCAAGCCCTCAGAGCCTGTGGCCTCCTGCAGCCGTCTGCTCTCCCTTCCTTGCAGGTGCCAGCATCGAGATGCGGAGAACTCCTGAGTCCTGCAGCTGAAAAGAGAATGGGTTCTGGAGGTTTGTGGAGGAGTTCTTTTGCGCTCCTCACACTCCCGATCGCATTTTGCAGGTATCGTAGCAAAAATCAGGAGGGAAGGTTTTGTTCCTTCCTGTGAAGTTGGGAAGAGGCGAGGGGTGCCCTGCAAAGCCCCTGGGCAGAAAGGTGTTTCTGCTGGGCCCTGACCGGGATGGTTTTGTGACCAGGATTCTCTGCTGCGTAATACTGAGAGCTCCTGACAAAGGTCAGGCAGGGAAGAAGGGCTCCTGCTTCTGTGCACTTCCTCACAGGCGCCTCATTTTCAAGCTGACCAAGATCCCACAGACACACCGGGCGCCTGTGCTTTAAGCTCCATGGGGAGTGTTCTTGTCCCTGACACCTCTCACCCTTCCTTGCTCTCGCCTTCCATTTGTAGCCAGATGTTTTCCGAGGAAACTGCTGGCCTTCGCCAGGGTGTCAGGGCCCGGTGGTCATCAGATTGCCAGCATGAGCCCACCTGACCGCCGTCACCGAGCAGGACAGCTTCCAAAGAAGTCTCTCCATCTGGGACCGTCACCAGCGCCCCCAGAGACATCGCTGTCTTTGTAAGTCTCTGCTGGGCCCTTCTGGCAGGGATCTGGCCCTGGGGGAAAGCCATGCCAGGGTCTTGCTTGCCTTTGCGCATCCTCTGCGGTTGGTGTTCCTCTCCCTCCTGAGCACTGCAGGGCCCTCGTGGGCTTCCTCATGGGCTCTAGAGGTTTCCTCCCTCCTAAGACTTGTTCTGGCCAAGCACCTCGAGGTTCTTGACCAAAACTGAAGGCGGGAGCCTGAGGTCCACCATGACCAGTACTGGACTACTGCTCGAGCTCAGGGGAGGGTGGGCAGATAACAGGGCTGACCCAGTGCAGCCCTTCCCTCTTTGTGGGGATGAGCCTGAGATGCTCTTCGTCCACAGGGAGTGGATGCAGGTGAGAAAGAGGAAGCTCTCCTGGTGACCTTCATGTCTGACATGGTGAAGGAGGCCATGCAGACCTTCCCTCTGAAGGTACGGCCCACGCATGGGGGCAGGAGGCCAGGGAGCAAAGCAGGTTTGCCTGCAAGTCCATGGCAGGAGGGGCTTGAATGCTTTCTCCTGGGCAGAGGGGGCCCGGCCACTGCCGCGAGAGAGCTGGCAGAGCTGGGAGGGCTGAGGGGCCACACGGTGGTGGTAGCAGAAGGCTATCGAGGGCAGTGTCAGGCCCGTGGGAGCAGGCTGATTTAGAGCCTCTGGCAATTACTAGCTCCCAAAGTTTCATACCAGTGCCAAATTTCTGTAACGCTTTCTTTTTCAGGCTACCTTCAATTGTAAGGAATTTCTAAGATCTTGTAGAAGGCCATTCATTTTAAGTGTGGTGTCTGTTCAGCCAACCTACTTTGGTTGCAGCAATTCTAAACTGATATTTTAGCAGGAGAAGATAAATCCAGACCTCTCCACTCTTGCAGCGTTATCGCCCTGTTATGGTCTGAGAAACCCACAGCGATTTATTGTCCTTTAGACAATTACTCTATCACTCAATGACGTCTCCCTACCCAGGAAGGGGAATTGGGGGAAAAACAAGGAAGCCCGAGTGTTGGAATATAAGCAGATTTAGTAGAAAAGAGTAGATAAGAGTAGAGTAAGACTAGATCATTAAGATTAATAATACTGAAGAATTGGTATTGATCCTGATATCGGTATAAAACACACAAGGACTATCCCCAGCCCGTTCTGTCCTCAGGAAGCTGTGCCCTCCCTGCAGGAACAGCCACTGTGGGACCCTGCGAGTGCTGCGGCTTCGGGAGGAAGGGAAGGTCTCAGGTCTCCGGCACCGGGGCAAGGAGTTCTCTGGAACCTCCACCCTCCAGGGAGAGAGAGTGAGAGAGCACTCTGCAGCAAACTTTCTAATTTCTATGGAATGTGCTGTTCCTGGTATGAAATAATCCTGTTGGCAGCTTGGGGCAAGTGCCCGGGTCTCGCTCCTCCTCATCCCACCACCCGGGGAGCTTGAAAACACTTGAGACCTTGAAACCCGCTCTCCAGAGCTGGCTGTAAAGTAACTATTGTCACCAGATCAGACACCAGAGCCTTCTAACAGTGCAGTTTTCCCAGGCATTAGAAGAGAAATCAGTCCTGTGTCGCTCAAGCCAGGACGCGCCCAAGCGCAGGCGCAGAACAGTAAATTCTCACGCACCCACGACCCTGTTCTCGGCGTAGATGTGTCCCGGAACTCAGTGACAGAAAGATTCTCATTTGTGGGGTGACATCTTGGCCCCGTTAATGTCAGCGGCAGAATTCACACTGACTTCAGCAGGGATTTCACCGTTACAACACATTTCTTTGTCAATGTGGCAGCTCTTTTTACTCTAAATACCATAAAGCCTCGTCCTTCCCACAGCCCCAGACCACACACCATTTTAAGGATAAAAGACTGCCTTTCCAAGCATAAAATGCATCATCCCTTAGTTGGTTTTCACGTGGTTTTTTCTACTGCTGGCAGCCAGCATGTCTCCATACTCACCTGAGGAGGTATAAATGACAGGCAGGGGAAGAGAGAGGACAGCAGAGGGACGGTGGAGCATCGCTGGGCCGTGGCAGACCCACCTCACCTGCAGGTTCCCGCTGCCCCTCAAATCACAGTCAGCTTTACACGTGCAGCCGCCTCGGCCAAAGCGCACGGTTCTTTCTTCTGCAGCGTAACACAAGCCTAAATTCTTGCAATGCGCTCTCAGCTCCTGCCTGTAGTACGTGGTTGGGCTTTTGGTTTGTCACTTGTATACCTCAAGAGCCCATTCTCATCAGGATTTCATTAGATGAAGTAAAGGGGTGCTGTACTACCTCACATTTCTGAGGAATTAGAGTTGGAGCTACTTGGAGAGAGACAAAGAACGTACCCAGATGCACCTTTGCACGCGCATGGAAATACTTAGCTACTGGTTGTCACCGGCGCATTCTATAAACTTGACATAACACACAATACTAAGATTGCAGCATTTCATAAAATCTGCAAGTATGTAGTTCAAAATATGTCCAGGACACACATTTAAAACTGCCAGGAACAGGAAGTCTCAGTCTCAATATTTTAGTTGCCAGTACTTTTTTTTAATTGTGACCTTTTAAAGCAACATATAAATTCAAGATGAACCGATGTCATAAAGTTGGCCAAGTAAGGAACTGACTTCTATAAACTCCCTGACTGGATTCCGAGCATCTGAGTCTTGCTGTAAAATGCATAAAAAGCACCTAAACGCAGTATGTTTGTTGGATACTAGAGATTCAGCGATCAGGCTATTCAGTGATTGCTATCACTTTCTTTTTAGCTGCTCTTTATTATATATCCTCCACTGAGTACTTAGTTTCCCCAGGTAGCTGGAATTCCAACATTTTTGGTCATCAATCAAATCCTGCAGAATGGTAGAAAGAAAAAGGACTCAGAGTCAGCTGATACAGATCTGATTTCCTGCAGTTCTCATATAAACAATATTTCTTTAAACAGATAAAATGACTTCAGCAAGAGAAGTGGGAGGTCAGAACTGCCGCTGTGGCAGTGGGATCTCTCCGAGGGCGATGGTGGCGAGTGGAGCCTCACTCATAACGTCTTTGGAGCGAAAGGATACAAGAGAATTGTCAGTAAAGGTACAACAATTAGTCATATTCTTAGTCATATTATTCTAACTTTCTTGTCTTCTCTTGTTTTGTGTCTGGTGCCCCTGTAGGGTCATGTTCAGTGAGCTGTGGCCTAGGATAATTTTGCTTCTTTGTACAACTACCCCACTGCAGAGTAATCACTTTCAAAATTGTGATGGAAAAAGTTAAATGGTTTATAAGAATTCATTCCTGCCTAACACAAATTTTTTGAACTAACATTGGCAAGGGATGTCAAAGTCAAGAAAGAGAATTTTGTCAAGGATATTGGAGGCAAAAGGAGAATGAGAGCAAATATGGGCCCGCTATTGAACGAGACGGGTGCCCTGGTGGCAGAGGATGCAGAGAAGGCAGAGCTGCTGAGTGCCTTCTTTGCTTCAGGCTTTACTGCTCAGGCCAGCCCGCAGGAGCCACAGACTTTGGAGGAATGCGAGAAGGTCTGGGTGAAGGACGACTTGCCCTTGGTTGGGGAAGGCCAAGGAAGAGAAGAGTTAAGTACCCCCGTGGGCGCTGATGGGATGCACCAATGAGTGCTGAGGGAGCTGTCAGAAGACATTGCTGGGCCGCTTTGCATCATCTTTGAAAGGTCATAGAGAACAGCGAGGTGCCTGAGGACTGGAGGAAAGCCAGTGTTATCCCAGTCTTTAAAAAGGGAAAGAAAGAGGAGCTGGTAAACTACAGGCTGGTCAGCCTCACCTCCATCCCTGGAAAGATGATGGAACGCCTCCTTCTGGGTGTCATCTCAAAGCCTCTGGAGGAAAAGAAAGCTATCAGAAGTAGTCAACAGGGATTCACCAAGGGGAAATCATGTCTGAGTAACCTGATAGCCTTCTATGATGGTATGACTGGATGGGTAGATGACGGGAGGGCGGTGGCTGTTGTCTACCTGGACTTCAGCAAGGCTTTTGACACAGTCTCCCACAGAATCCTCATAGGTGAGCTTAGGAAGTGTGGGTTAGATGAAGGGACAGTGAGGTGGATTGAAAACTGGCTGAAAGACAGAGCTCAGAGGGAGTGATCAGGGGCACAGACTCCAGTTGGAGGTCTGTAACAAGTGCTGTTCCCCAGGGGTCAGTACTGGGTCCAGTCCTCTTCACTATATTCGTCAAGGACCTGGGTGACGGGATGGAACGTACCCTCAGCAAGTTTGGTGACAACACAAAACTGGGAGGCGTGGTTGACACACCAGAAGGCTGTGCCACCATCCAAGGAGACCTGGACAGGCTGGAGAGTTGGGCAGAGATGAACCTGATGAACCTCAACAAAGGCCAATGCAGGGTGCTGCACCTGGGAAGGAATAATCCCCTGCACCAGGACAGGTTGGGGGCTGACCTGCTGGAGAGCAGCTCTGAGGAGAAAGACCTGGGAGTCCTGATGGACAACAGGCTGACTATGAGCCAGCAGTGTGTCCTTCTGGCCAAGAAGGACAATGCAATCCCTGGGATTCATGAGAAAGAGTGTGACCAGCAGGTCGAGAGAGGTTCTCCTCCCCCTGTACTTTGCCCTGGTGGGGTCCCATCTGGAGCACTGTTCTGGGCTTGCCAGTTCAAGAAGGACAGGGAACTGCTGGAGAAAGCACAGCAAAGGGCTATGAAGACGATGAGGGGCCTGGAGCATCTCTCTTACGAGAAAAGGCTGAGGGACTTGGGTCTTTTTAGCCTGGAGAAGAGAAGGCTAAGGCGGGGATGTGATCAGTGACAGGACAAGAGGTAACAGGCACAAAATTGTCCATAAGAAGTTCCATCTAAACATGAAGAGGAACTCCTTTTCTTTGAGGGTGGCAGAGCCCTGGAAGAGGCTGCCCAGAGAGGTGGTGGAGTCTCCTTCTCTGGAGATATTCAGAATACACCTGGACACGTTCCTGTGCAACCTGCTCTAGGTGGACCTGCTTTGGCAGGGGGTTGGACTAGGTGGTCTCCAGAGGTCCCTTCCAACCCCATATCATTCTGTGATTCTGTGATATCTCTCATCTAAAGGGAGCTGGGAGAAATGAAGGTTGGATAAATTGAGTAGATCCTGCTTTTGAATATTTGCTGTCAAGCGCTGGGCCCACCTGCTGGCACTTCCCTCCTATCGTCCCTTTTTCTGCCATGGCCAAGTCTTTCTGGGGTGTACAACGCCATAACACCATTGCCCTCCAAGGGCAAGACCGTAACCGATGGACATTTTCCCTGAGTTCATCCAGGCACCTTCTCTTCCAGGCACCCAGAAATGCAGTCCAGGAGAGCATGCTCTGGGACATGTTCCTCATCTGAAGTGAAGCTCAACAGCCTTTAGCTCCCAGCTCATTCTCTGGGGCCTTTTGAAAGACCCAGGTGACATTCACTTTTGGCCAGATGTCAGGGAGTCCCAGCAGTCTCCATGACCTTTCAAGGATGACAGAGAGTGGTCTCACTGTGACATTGTCATACTTTCTCAAAACCTATGGATGTGACCCATCCCCCCCCCTTAAAAGGGTTGAGTTTGCTCAAGTAGCCCCTGATTTCATTCCTATCCACCTTTGGCTGTTCTCCAGCACCTTGCCTTGAGGCACATCAACCTGAGAGAGCTTGCTGGTGAAGCCTGAGGCAAAAAGGACATAGAGTATCTTGGAACTATCTTTTCCTACTGTAATTAAATATGGAAGTGTCAAATTAATATCTGTGTTTTCTTCTTGAAATGTTCCGGAAGCAGACAGTGAGCTGTCTGCATGCAAGCATTAAGAACGGATAAAATGGAGCTTCAGCCCCGGGGCACCTTGAGGAACTCTGGGATTCATCCAGCAGCAAACTCTGTAGTTTTACAAGGACATGTGGAAAGTCCTGCATCAGAGGGAAGAAAAAGCCCATGTATCAGGGCTGGCAAGGACAAGAAAGGATGAGCAGTGACCCTTAGAAGAAGGTCCTAGGCATTATGAGGGACACCATAGGAGCCAGTGGTGCAGGCTCACCATGAACAAGGCCAGCTGCAAAGGGGGATTTATTAGGAAGAGCATGGACAGCCCAGATATCTTGAGTTTTTACCCTTTTCCAGTGAGCCGTGGTGTGTGCATGCCTCTGTGAGAATTCCTGCTGTAGAGAGGTGGGGGGGAACTGGAGAGTGCCCAGAGCAGGTCTGCACTTACCAACTACTAAAAGCCCCAAAGCCCATCTTTCCTGACCACTTCCAGACTAACACAACCCCAGGAAGACACTGACCCAGGATAACCACCATGCTCTCCAGACGGCTCCACATTCCCCTCCCAGAGGATGGATGTCCTTAATGTCACCTGTGGGAAAGCCCTGGGTACATCCCTCCATTCCATTCACATCTCACCTGTCAGCAAACAGGAACTGGTGACTCCTAAATCCAGTCCTATGTCTTTAAAATGTCGCAAACAAACATAAAGTTTTTACTTCTTGACCACATGGAGGAAGAGACACTTCAGGGGTGCAGTTCTCAGGCCGCTTTGAAGAAAAACCCCAGCAGGAAAGCACAGCACAAGGGAGATCTTGGATTTTTAATGGAGCTTCTATGAATGAGGCCAGCTCTGATCATTTGTTAAACACAATTTTATAAGGGAACCTGGTGATACCAGGTAGGTACATGTGTCGGGTGTAGTGACGTGAAGGAAACCTTTCTGCAGGATCATAAAAACAAGGAATGATAATAACAACAGCAATAAGGATACATATAATCATAAAAACAAAGAAAAACAAACAAGACAAAACAAAACACAACCCAGAGAGCCAACAAAATTCACAAAAACCTGCGTGGAATCAGAGTGTAGGAGTCATTTGTGGAAAGAGGTAGGAAAATTTCTCTCTCTTCAAAACTATCTATGAAATGAGATTCCTGATGGCCTCCTTGAGCTCCTGGTTCCTCAAGCTGTAGATGAAGGGGTTCAGTACTGGAGGCACCACTGAGTACAGAACTGACACCACCAGGTTCAGGGATGGGGAGGAGATGGAGGTGGGCTTCAGGTAGGCAAACATGCCAGTGCTGAGAAAAAGGGAGACCACGGCCAGGTGAGGGAGGCACGTGGAAAAGGCTTTGTGCCGTCCCTGCTCCGAGGGGATCCTCAGCACAACCTGCTGAGGACACCACAATGAAAACAAAACAACCAAAGCCTAAACATACACTGACCACAAGAAGGCCAACTTCCCTGAGGTAGGAGTGTGAGCAGGAGAGCCTGAAGATCTGGTGGATCTCACAGAAAAACTGGTCCAGGACATTGCCCTGGCAGAGAGGCAGTGAAAATGTATTGGCCGTGTGCAGGAGAGTGTAAAGAAACACACTGCCCCAGGCAGCTGCTGCCATGTGGACACAAGCTCTGCTGCCCAGGAGGGTCCCATAGTGCAGGGGTTTGCAGATGGCAACGTAGCGGTCATAGGACATGATGGTGAGAATGTAATAATCTGTTGACATAAAAAAGAAAAAGATTTGGGCAGCACATCCTGAGTAGATGTCTCTGGTGTCCCAAAGAGAATTTGCCATGGCTTTGGGGACAGTGGTGGAGATACAACCTAGATCTAGAACAGAGACGTTGAGGAGGAAGAAGTACATGGGGGTGTGGAGGTTGTGGTCACAGGCGATGGTGGTGATGATGAGTCCGTTTCCCAGGAGGGCAGCCAGGTAGATGCCCAGGAAGAGCCAGAAGTGCAAAAGCTGCAGTTCCCGTGCATCTGCAAATGCCAGGAGGAGGAACTGGGTGATGGAGCTGCTGTTGGACATTTGCTTCCCCTAGGCTTGGAGACCTGTTCATTGAAGGAAAGTCAGTGAGGAGATAGGGTAGATTTCTCTCAAA
>JAHREE010143172.1:15673-32252 GCA_033628505.1 Tringa tobata | reverse complement strand
TCCTAACCCAAACCCATCCCCAACCCCATTTCCACCCCAAGCCCCAGCAGGACACCAGGAGGTGTGACAGGAGCGCTGGCAGCAGCCCGGGTGCCCCCAGACCACCCAAAGTGCTTCACTTCCTCCTGCAAAACTTCTGGAAATCAGTAACAAGAGCTGGGCTCGAACACGGGCACGAGGGGACCTCAGAAATGCCACGAGTGTCAGTGGCCACCAGGATGTGGGGACCAAGGCTGGTGTGGCCAACCTGGGGGACTTGTGCCATTGGCTTAAAGCACGGCAGGGCTGCACCCTGAGACACGTTTGACATCTCTCTCAACAGATTATTCCTGCACCCTGTCTGGGGTTTTTGACTCAAAGCCTAAAATGATGGGACAGGGACTAGAGGAGGGATTCACCTACCGGCATGTCTGACTATCCCTGCTTTCTTATAATTTTGACTGATGACTTTAATATTAAGCACCAAATGCCATGTCAAGCTGGTTTTAAAAAAAATATTTTCTATCTTTAATTTCCCTTGGAATAAGATTATGTTTACTTCAGTATTCAAGCTGGCCCAAAATGGGAACATTTAGTAAGCGTTTCAGCCGTATTTTTCTTTTTGGAAAGTTTTAATTAAAAAAAAATATCCATGAGCTCTTCTGTAAGAGCAATAACTTCTGCTTATGCTTTATTTTCCTTTCCTCCAGAAGACATCTTGTAAATACGTTTGCGTGGGACTTTTGTTCCCAATTTCTCTCTAGGCAGTATCTCCAAAAGCTCCCAAGTCCCTTGGAAAAGGAGGTTACTCCAGTCTCAGAGTAACTTGAGCATCTGAGGAGCCGAAGGGGGACATGGCCCTGAAAAGTTTTGGTGCTCAAGCTGGTGCTCGTGCAGCATTACTAAATACCAGATCCCTTAAATACGCCTTTTAAGGTGTTTCTAATGGGTTTGAAATTCTCACTTGTCCATAGTGCACTTTCTCTTCAGAGGGTGAGTCACTTTGGAGACAGAAGCCTGTGCTGGGAACCCTCGGCTGAGCTGAAAGCCACCGGCTCCAGCAGCTCCCACAAAGGCAGGAGGGACCCTGGTGGAGGAGCGGCTCCGGACGGGACAGTCCTGAACACAAGCAAATAGTGCTGACAGAGGAAATAATAATATTTTTTTACGCTGAGGGTGGTGAGGCCCTGGCCCAGGTTGCCCAGAGAGGCGGTAGATGCCCCACCCCTCGTTGAGATCCTGCTCATGTTGGACTAGATGGCCTTCAAAGGTGCCTTCCAACCCAAACCATTCCATGAGTCTATGATTAAGCCTTTTTTTTTCCCTCTCTTTTCCATTAGTCTTTCCCATCCCTCTCCTACACCCCTGGGAAGGGGTCTCACCCCAGCAGTGTGGGTGCCACAGCCAGCTCCGAGCAGCCCCCGGGGTCCCAGCACCAGCCCCACAGCCACTGCCCAGCCCCGTCCTCTGCTCCAGGGAAACCAGCAAACAGCACAAATGTGCACGAGTAAATCCAAGGACGAACGTGAACCAGCAACATGCCAGGGAAACGCTGCCTTTTACCCCAAAAAATCACTTGGCCCTCTTCATTCAACACCTCAGAGCAGAACACATGACTCAGGTTGGAGTCTTCACCCCTGCCCACCATGGCCCCAGAGGGGACGGAGTGTCCCTTAGGGTTCTGACCCTGTGGAGGTGAGCTCCGGAAATCAGGAAAATCAGGGAAAATCAGGGAAATCAGGATTTCCCACAAATCAGGAAAATAAAACATAGACGACTTCTTTTTTTTTTCTTTTTTTTTCCCCAAGACAAAAGTCCAGGAAGTTTAATTACTGTGAAAGAAACGTAAAGCGACCCTCAATCTCAGTTTCCCTCATTTCTAAGTGACACGGGGGAGCGAGGGCAGGGGCAGCCCCAGGCCCGGGGGGGTTGTGGGCACGACTCCGTTTGCAAGCGCTTCTCCGCAACCCGTCTCAAATGTCCTTCGCTTCTCTCCTTACAGGTCTTCTAAAAATATCAAATATAGATCTTTCCCTCATAATATTTTAAGATACTCTATTTATACATTAATTCTTTCAAAAATAAAAAGTGACACATACAGCAATTCAGTCGCTCGGAGGCTTTAAAATTATTACAAAAAGACCCGACGTCCGTCCCGCGGCAGCGTGCGACGGCGTCGCTCCTGCACAAGTCTCTCTGCCCACAGGCTGGGGTTCCTTTCACCATTTTCTATCACAAAATATACTCGTTCCAGCTCTCGCCAGGCCACCCGGCCAGCCCACAGGGCTCCTTCTCCGCCCCGTCGCCCTTAAAAATGACCCCAAATGGAGGGGGATTTGCACCCTCCCTCTGCCAACCCCTCGCCGCACGCCCAGGGAGGCAGGAGCATCCTCTGCGGGGGTGGTGGAGCCCACGGGCTCGTTCCTCCGTGTGACCGTGGGCTGCTCGCACCAGCGACAAACGGCCTCCCGTGAGCGTGGGGATAATTTACCTTGCACAACCAGGACTGCACAGACTTGGCACGGACAGACTACACGCCAGGCTTCAAGCAAGGAGACCACCTAAAAAGCAGCGGTGCAGAGCGGCGAGCGCAGCCCCCGCAGGGCGCAGGGGGCCCGGGCAGCGGGAAAGCGGGGACGTCCCTGTGCGAGCGCGGGGACACGGAGACCCCCCCCGGGCACTCAGAGGGCGGGAGCGGGGTTTCTCTGGAGCTGCGTCTCGCCCTCCAGGAAGGAAGCGCAGCCTGCACACATCACAGACGGGCACCTCTTACCTCGCAAAATTCTACATCTGCCTCTTTTTTCTTTAAAAAAAAGTTTGAGAGTTTTGGTCCGAAATATTGTCCCCTCCACGGTGCTGAGACCGGCCAAGTCCCCAGGGTTCCCGGCCGGCCCAGGGAGCCCCCGGCTCTCGCCCGCGAGAGCAGAGCCCTGCTGGGGCACGGCGGGACGGCCACCCGGCCCCGGGGGACGCTCAGCCCCACGCCACGTGCTGCAGACACACACAGCCCGTGGGCTGGTGTCGGTCACTCCTGGCTCTGCTCCGGCTGGGGAAGGTCTGGGAAGGGCTGGGGAGCAAAGGATGCCTTGGAGGTCCCCGGGCTCCCTCCGATGCTCCTCACAAGGGTCTCTCCGCAGGCAGCAGCAGGGTGGGTGGCTCTCCAGCCTCTGCAGGAGCGCGGGGGCTGCGGCACGGAGCTGTGGCATTCCCGGGGGGTGTTTCTGACGGCTGCCAGGGGGAACGTGGGCTTCGGGCATTGCCTGCCTCTGCTCGGGGCTGGAGGAGTGGAGCCATCTCCCCGGGACTGCTGCCCCGGGAGGGGACACGCAGGGAATTATCCACACAAACACTCATCTCAGCGGACACGGGAAGCCCTCGCCCTGGCGTCACAGAGGGGCGAGGAGCAGAACGTCTGCAGGACTCCTGCCAGCGGCTGCCATGGATACCATGTAAAGCTCAGCGGTGGCGCTTCTCACGCCCGGAGTTATAGGAACTCCACGTAGTTCTCGGGGATTAATCCCGTCTTCCCGTTGAGGGTCCCTTCCAGCCAGCCGGGCTCCTGGGATGGGTGAACTTGAGGAGAGAAGGAAAAGGCTGGTTAATACAGGAGGGGGTGGCCGAGGCTCTTGATTTGTGTTTGTTTTAAAATCAGGAAACTAATAGGCCGAGTGGGGGGCCCTTGCTTCAGAATTTGGAGTTTTCCAATTCAGGGGTGATTGCTCATTAAAAACCCTCATGAACATCCCTTCTCTGACCCGTGACTCTCACCCTCCCCGATTCCAGGCCCCCACGGTCCCAGGACATCCCTTCCATCCAGCGCCACATCAAGGGCACGCGACTATCAGGTGCACAGGATCTGCTGGAAAATCCAGCTTTCACAGAACTAATGCTCTGGAGTTTAACTGGACCTCTCAGAACACGGAGGTATTTACTCCACGGGTGCCGCTCGGTGTGGGCCACAGCATCCCCGCTTCCCAGCCGGACCGAGACGCTGATTTTCCACGTGCAACCTCGGAGAGCCTTGAAGCCAAACAAGAACCTGTCTCTAACTATTGCCAAGATCCATTTGCTTCTGCTGGGTTTTATTAAACCCCTTCATCATAACAATATTTCTACCAAGCAGTGCAGTTCCTAACCCATTCCCCCAGCCAACGTGAGCCCCGGCTACGCTGCTAAGTGATTGGAACATGCTGTATATTTTTTTCCCTTGAATAATCCATTGATTTTTATCTAGCAAACACAACGTATTTAATTCAAACTTGTTCCCCTCCTAGCTGCTCTAATTCCCACGGGCTCTCAAAGGGGAGACCATGTTTATTTATAAGATATCTATGGAGCTGCTTAGGAAAAGTATTTTCTTTAATTCGCATGTATTCATTCTCTTCCCCTTTCTGTTATAGTCTCACATGTCCCAGGGCAAAACCGGTGCATGTGGTAGCAGTTTCCCAAATGACAATGCTTAACATATAAAAGCCAAGAACTACTTGGAAAGTAGTAAAAAGTCTTCTCTTTACACTGGGATTACACCTAAACCAGAGCTGCTTAATTCCATGGGGCACGGTCTCTTTCCTTTGACGCAGGAAACAGAAAAATCCAGGTTCGTTAAACATCATCTCCAAAAATCTGACTAAGCAGAGCCCACCTCTGCCAGCTCTCAGCATCCAGAGGGGAAAAAAACAACAAGCACATGCTACTTTTCCATCTCCTGCGCGAAACATCACGGCAATGGCACAGAATATTTCTGGTGCTGATACTGGGAAGCTAATCTCTCCTCCCCAGAAGGCCAGCGAGGACTGGGCTGTATATGGTAACGCTGGCGCGGGGCAGCCGCTCGCCGGCTTCTCCCTTCCACCTCCTTCCATTAGAGGAGGGTCCGTGTCCCAGGAGGGACGTGGGGCAGCCTGGCACAGCCGGGTCGCGGTGGCAGAGCCCTGGGACGTGCACTGCAAGGGCTCAAATAACTCCAGGGACCGGCTGGAGCGCGGGGAAGCTGCCAGGAAGGCAAACGGTGCGGGCAGCGGGGTCAGCGCTGGCCACCGTCCCTGCTCCACGGCCAGCGCTGACACAGCACGGCCCAAAGGTGACACCCTGCCTCGCCAAACTGTCTTCTATATGCCTTTTATTTCCTTTGCACTTTGCACTCCCAAGCCCGGGGAACCTCTGCTCGCCCTCCACGCAAGGCTGCACCTTCCCCTTAACAACCTGCCGGAACCCAGCTCCGATCCAGGCGGACGCGGTCACCAGGAGCCCGTCACCCACGTGTGCCATCACCTCGTGCCCTCAGGATGCACGGCCACTTCCATCGCTGGGGACAAAACACCCGTCACCCCGGGTGGGTGGCTCGGACACCACGGGGACGGGCAGGGTGGTGACGGGGACCTGGAGTGGCACCCGCTGACCCAGGCTGGGGGTGGCAAAGTGGACATCTCAGGGGGAGTATAAGGGGGTGCCACCCACCCATCCCTCCTATTTTACACATCTCCCTTAGGATTTATTCCCCTTAGGAAATAAGTTGGGATCTCGAAAAGGCAGTTTTCACACTGATCCCAAAGACAGCTGATGCTCAGCTCTTTTCAGCACAGGAACAGAAACTAGGGCAAGATACACCTCGGATTTAGTGCCTGGGTTTCATGTATTTCTGCTTCTTTCATGGGATTTCTAGTGGTGGAATCGGGATAGTCCTTAAACAGGGGACTGAAAGGAAACCCATGAACTGAGAGTCTAAATCATTCCCTGGGTCACGGGAAGAAAACCAGTAATTTGCAAAACTCAGCCCTAAAATAAATAAGAGCCAAGTGTCCTTCTCTGTAGCCTTAACTCCTGTTGCTGTTAACATTGGCTCTGCAGCATCTCACAGGTACATTACACACCACGAGAGACGCTGGGACAGAAGAGTGTCCGTTCGGAGGTGACGGGGGGGTCTCCTGCCCCCCACCGCCCAGCGCTGCCCCGTGGCCAGGACTCACCGTTATCGAAGACGGTGCCCGCCGTGAAGGAGAGCTCCGAGTCGTGCTCTGCTTTGCAGGCGTACAAAGCCCGGGCTTTCCGCAGCGGGGAGCTGCAAAAGAGAGAAAGCATTCATTGGTATAAAAAGTCCTCCACTCACACACAGCAGCACCATTCGCAGAGGGGGCCGTGTCAGAGGTGCGCGTCGAAGGGTCCAAGGACCTCTGCTGCTCTGCAAGGGTCTGAGGTTATGCTGCTCAGGGGAAGAGCGAGGAAGACACCAGAGGAGGCTGAAGGCTCTCAGGGATGAGCCCCCAGTCTGCAGATCCCGGTCCCAGCCCAGTGGGCACCACCAGGACCAGAGCCCAGCACCGGTGCCCGCCCAGCCCCGGGCCAGGGGTCCCCGGGCAAACTCCAGGCGCTGGATGGGAGAAGGGCATCGGGAGCTGGAAATGTTTTGTGGGTCTCTGAGGGGCTGTAACTGGGGGCAGCGGGATCCAGCAGCGACCCACTGCCCACCAGCCTCGCTCCCTGCCCAGCCCAGCGCCCACCCAGCGCGGCTGCCAACAGGAGGAGAGCTCTGTGAGGAAGGATTAGTGCTTGGAGAAGGGCATTTCAACACAGAAAACCAAGCAGGTCCATGAAGAATTTCCTGCGCTTCTCTAGAGGCTGTACCTGAAGATAAAAAAGATTTAAGAACCATTAGATTTTAGTGGGGAAGCGCCAGCGTGCCCACGCTGCGGGGGAGGGAATGAGAGCGGAGAGAGCCAGAAATGGAGCAAATCACCCGCAGACGTGGGGAGGAAAGGAAGGAGCTCCAGAGCCCCCCAGCAACGCGCTGGCACAGAGCCGTCCCTGGCACCTGCAGCCACCCTCCTGTCCCGCCTGGGACACTGCCAGGCCACGGTGACGGTGACAGCCATGGAGCAAACCTGCCCAGGCCTGGCCCGTGGGACCAGCCGGCAAAGTGATGGGAGAGCCCCCAGGAGCTGCTGGGGTAAGGAACAAGGCATCACCATGTCCCACTTCAGCCTTTTCACCAACTTCTATCTTTCTGAGGATTTGAACTTCTTCTGAATTCTCCCCAAGTGAGCCCGAGGAAGTGGCACACAACAGCGCTTTGCCTTTACCCAGAACCCACAAACCAGGGGAGCTGTGAAGGGTTCGGGCTCTCCCGTGCAGACACCCCCAAAGAGAAGGTCTCCCCTCTCCAAATTCCAGCTGCCCGACACGAGCAGCCACTTAAAAACCAGGATGGGCAAACACTCCTGCTCCAGAGAGGGTCCTTGGCTGCCGGGGAGGCACCGCTCACACACAGTGCATGGGGGAGACTCTCAAGATGAAAAACAAAAGGTATTTTCGGGCTTACTACCTTGGAATTGTTAAAGTTGTTGTTTTTCTCCCCCAAAATGACTTCTGCAGCCCCGCGGCCCCTGCTGCGACTGCCCCCGTCAGAGCCCGGTGGGGATTTCAGGGAAAACGTTGGGTTTGCGCCTCCGAGCGTGGCACGAGGCCAGCAAAGCACTCAGGAGCTTCACCCATCGTGCCGTGTGGGGGATGATGAGCCTCTCTGCCCCAGAGGAGGAAGGCTGCCTGGATGGCACTACGCCCTTGCCAGCCTTTGCAGACACGTAGCAAAACAAATACATCCCCCTGCCGTGCCGGCAGCCGTGGCACGGGCGGCATTTGCAGGGCTGGGGGTGCGGGGGACGGGCTCTCTGTGCCTGCCACCAACAAACAGGTTTGACACGGGGGTCCCTGCCGAGGGGCTGGGAGCCACAATCCACTGGGGAGGACAACGTCCTCCTGCTCCACAGCACCAGGGTGGGCTTGAAGCAGAGAAACCCCATCCAAGGATTTCTCCACAGGCCAGAGATGGATCAGATGCCCCAGAGGCGATGCTGCCCTGGCCTGAGCCTCCCCCGGTACCCGCAGGTCCCAGAGGCTGCCCACGGTGGGCTCGTGGCACCACGGCATCACCGGGGCCAAAAGCCACGGGACCCGCAGGCAGTGCCTGTCCCTGCCGTGGTGTCTCAGGGGGCACAGGGGGACGCGTGTGTCCTCCTGCTCACCGGGCTGGTGGCCAGCAGCGCCTGGCCCGCTGCTCCAGTGGCCCACTGGACATCTGTCCAGTAGCCAGGCATCTTCTGCCCATCCGTAACCGATTTACTCCAGTGACGCCCAAGTGCCGGAGACACGGGCACCCAGCAGGCAAACGTCTGCGTTGCCCCGTGGTCTTTACCCTCCTCAGGTTCCAGATGAGAAAAGGAATTGGTCAGAAAATGAAGTATCCCAGCGCTTTACAAAGGCTCGTCACCCCCCGCAGCAGCCGGGAAGGCAGCACCCTCTTACCTGTCTCCAGGAGGAGCAAAGGGAACGACAGGAGCTGAACTGGCCGGGAAACCCACAGAAAGCAGCGAGCACTGCGAGTGTGAGCTCCCGGGGGGCTCAACACGGGGTTCAAAGGGTCTCCCCTGGGGCAGGAGACCTTTGAAAGCTCCGCTCTTGCTGGTGCAGATACTGGGGGAGCTTGCGCAGGATGCAAAGGGAAAAGGAAAGTGAAGTGGGGGAAAACCGAGTAAATTAAAACAGAAAATAGCAAAAGCAACAACAAGCAAAGCGAGTTCTGCAACAGACCTGATGGGGGATGAGTCGCTGGACGTAGAGGAGGTGGGCATAGGACTTGATGGCGCGGAGAACATGGGCCAGGACGGTGAGAGGGGTGACGTTGGGCTTGGATTCTGAGGGCTGCAAGACATAACCAGATACCTTATCAACGTGCAACCACAGAAACAAACAGTAACCAAGAGACGGTCAGACGACATCCGACGATAGCGAGTGCCTTGGGAATACTCAGAGCATAAGACACAGCTACGAAATGAAGTGCCAAGACCTTGGGAAACGTTTCAAGGCCAGATCTGCATTTCTCTGGACAACAAGAGCCGGATCTTCCAATTGAGCCCGACACCCCGCGTGCGGAGAAGGGCTGTCTCGCCGCTCGCCGCTGGCAACCCAGCCACTTACCTGCCTTGTTTTCTTTCCCCCAGCGCTGCCAGCAATGCCCGACGGTATGTCTGGAGCTGAGTGATGCCTGGGAGCAGCCTCCATCCCCCTTTTGTACGTCAGCTGTCGCGGTGTCAGAGTCTGGGCCCCGATCCACGGTGCCCGGCCACGACCCCCCGTTTGCATTCCCACCCAGAAGGGGCCGGGAGCCTGGAGAAGCTCCTGATCTCCAGGACGGAGCCAGCCAGGGCTGGTGTTTCCATCCCACACCAGTCCAGCACACCCGAGGGCTGTGCTGGGACCCCAGGTCCTTTAAACACCTTACATCAAGGTAACCATGGCTCTGGCCGTGCTTATGACTTCAGCACTATATAAACTTCGTTGATTTGGTTTTTTCCATGTTTTACATTGAAGAACTCTTTTCCCCCTCATGCAAACTGCCCTTGATTCCTCACGTTTCAGCTATGGCTGGCAACTGAAACTGAATCACGTTACTGGACTAGTAAATGCATGCACAAGTCAAGTGAGAAGTGTTTTGTTCCTTCAGAACTGTTCGATTTAGGCCACCCTCAGGTTCACCAAAAAGCAATCATTGTACTACATTGTACTACAATCATTGTACTACAACACCAATCTGAGACAGATTCACCTTCTACTGTTTCCATGCTTACGGACTCATCCATATTCTCTATCAGATTGTAACCTCCGTCCCTGATAAAACACCAGAAAAACCTCTCCCCACTGGGAATGCCTCTGTAAAGCCAAGAAGTTTTGTAAAATAAACACAATTTATGTTTTTTTCCCTGAGAGAGGGATGGTACCTCTGATCACACGGTTCTGTGATGAGCTGTGGGTAGGGTGAGACCCACAGGCAACCCCTGAGCCATTCCCATCTCCATCCTCATCCTCATCCATCTCCATTCCCATCCCCATCCATCTCCATTCCCATCCCCATCCNCTCATCCTCATCCATCTCCATTCCCATCCCCATCCATCTCCATTCCCATCCCCATCCCCGAGCTGGAGGCTCCTGAGGCGGTGGGAAGGGAAGGGACACGGGATGGGGAGGGCTCCAGAGCATGTGGGAAAGCCTCAGCCCTGCAGTAACGGGGATTTACGGGTTGCACCAAAGCACATGGACTTTGGAGGGAGGGAAAGGGCCACAGCAGGACTAACCACATGCCAGAGGCCGTCTCTTCATCTCTTCTTCCCCGTCCCAGGGAACTGGCATTTCTCGGAGGGGAAGGAGATGAAGTTGCTGAGCTGCTTCCTGACAGCAGCAGGGTAACTACGAGGGGGAGGGAAAGGCAGAGCCCTCCCTCTCAGCTCCAGGCTGTACATATAACACGTTCCAAATTTATAAAAATCTCTTCTAGATACGTTTAACTCAGATTTCCTCCTGTCACCGTGCACTGGGCAGTGATGTGCCTCCATCACGCTTGAGGAGAAGCCTCCTGAGGAGCATGGCTTGGACCAGTAGCCACCTTGGGGAAAAAACCCCCATCTCCAAGAAGGATGAAAGCAACTCCTTCCTCTCCAAAACGATCAAAATGGGCAGCACCAGCACATGCACAGAGGGACGGAGTGTGGGCAGCAGCCAGGGGAGCCAGTGCTGCCTCTTAAACCTTTAATAAAAAGATAACGTCTCTGTAAAAAGGGTAATGGGCTGACCCATGATCATTCAATACCTGTTAGATCACAACAGTGGAAGATCATTGTTTCAGCCCTTCAGCTTCTGCTCCTTAGACCCAGAATGAAATGTTTCTTACATTAACAGAGAAGAGAATATCACAAACATTTTTCTTCCATTTCAAGCTGAACGTAAAACCTCTATCATTGAAAACAAAAAGAACCAACCTCTCCCAACATCCAAGATGGTCTCCAGGAAATATTTATGATTGATCTTGAATTTTGTCTTGCCTTGTAATTTTCTTCCTTTCAGTTTGAGTTAGAATTTAGCAGCTTTAGACTAAAATGCCACTTTTGGCACACCAGCTTCCCTACAGCTCACGTGCCTGTGCCACCAACCCCCTGAAGCCTTCCTCGCCCACACCAGGCTCAGCTCGGGCTACCTGGGTCTTTCACCAGGGCCAGCACTGGCCAAGAGACCAGTAGCTCTGGCTGGCGGCTCCCGTGTGCCCTCCCATGCGAGTGAAGCTGGCAGCCGGCACTCTCTGGCATTCTCTGATGGTGACAACTCAAAACTGAAAGGATAGATCTGTGGATTTGGTCCAATTTCTAGGGGGAAAGTGCCCACATCATAAATATCACCGCTGCAATGGCACCTAGAGGACACTGAAGAAGGTTAAATTGTTGGCTTGGGCTCCTCTGAGGTCCCTATCTGCTTAAGGCCAAACTCTTGGCTTCTTTACCCCTCACAGAAGCTGTGTCACTGGATTCAACAGAAACCAATGATTTCCCTTTGCAATTATGGGCAATACCTTTATTAAGTCAGAGGATTACATGCGTATAGAAATAGGATATAGCAACGCATCACAGCTGTAAAACAGGGAATGTTCACAGGCAGACTATTAACAGAAATCCTCAAAATGTTCTCCTAATAATTGTCACTATTTAAAAACAACCTTTTTTGAATTTTTCTATCCTCAAAATTGTCAGTCTTTTGAAAAATGAGCAATTACCCGTATTACCTAGTCTTTAACAAAGCTGTTAGACATTGGTACTTACCATATATTAAATCTATTTCCAACTTTAAACAGAAGGAGGTGCTGCAAAGACCACCAAGGCAGCCCAAAAATCGCAGGAATTAACCCTTACAGCACCAGTTCTGGTTGCTTCTTTCTCCTTCTAGCAGGGGTAGTTGTCTGGCCATTCGTGATGATGTTCTACCTCCCCTTAACACAACAAGCTGTATAGCACATAGGGCAGGTAATTTTGCTTTATTTTATCAGTGCACAAGCATGCTTCTGCCCTCTAATGGAGAGAGCGTGTTAGATGCATTTGAAGACATGGAGAGTGCTCTCCTCTGGGCAGCAGGAAGGAGAACACGTCCTTCACTGTTAGTATTGCAAGAGGAACCAGTATTTAGGAAGGCAGAGCCCACTGGTTATAATACCTGTATGCAATGTTCTCTGGCTCTACACAGCTAAGATGCTATAATGAGCCTCCAAGATGCTAAATGTCTGCAGGGCAAATGGAATATGAATGCATGGGTTTATACCCTAGAAGGCAGAGGACCTGCTAGGTGTGCCTTTCATCTTACCACGGCCTCTCACCATTCAAGTAGCCTCCTCCACCCTGGTGATCTCAAAAAGCATCAAATGCACGTTACCTGCTCTGTGCATGGATTTTCTGTAGGCAAGGAGTGTTGCCTTGGGAAGCAGACCCAGCTCCAGAGGAGGTTCCTTTCCACTGAACCCTCTGCAGGGGCAGGATGAGTCCTAGGACAGCTTAGAGACACCTCCAGCCATCAGCCCATCTTCTCACTGGTTAGAAATCCAGCCGGCAGCAGTATCTAATGAGCCACAAAGGCCCCACACTGAGCTAGGAGAGAGCAAACGAATGGCACAGCAACACCTTTCTCAAAGAGAAGCTTGGCCCATGGTCAAGGTGGGCCTTGGAGAGGGTGATGAGATGGCAACCAAAACCTGGCTGGGCTTGTGCCCCCTGGAGCCCTCCTGACGTAGCTGCCACCACCTCTGTGGGCATGAGCGGGCTCCGGGTGCATGAGGACATCTCCTAGGATGGCCACTGTCTCCACTACCGACCCCAGGTCCTCCTCGCTGCGCGACAGAAGGAATATCCCACCGCCCAGCGCTCCGGGACTAGAAATTCCCAAGGCGCTTTTTGAGATGAAATCATTTTAAAGGAATGCAGCTCTCGTAAAGTCGGCTCTGTCATTGCTCCACCAACTGCACCCTCTGCTACGCTAATTACACTGCGCAATGCAATCAATGCGATTCTCAGAGAAGAGAGTTATTTCTGGGATTTTGCAGTAAAAAAGTCTTACAGCAGGAACCGGCACTCGGGCCGGCCTCTATCTAAGAAGCTATTGATAATTTGGAGCAGGATTTTGGCACCTTTGGATCTTTGGTGGCAAAGAAAACACTCTTTGCACCCACCAAAACAACGGAGAGAACCATTAACTAAGGACAGCATGTGGATTTTTAAGCATGAAGAGCATCCTGTTTCAAGCCGGTTGGTCCTGGAGGAGATGAACGTGGTCCTGTGGTGATGGAACCGCCCCTGGGCAGCCTCGCCGTCCTGCTCCGCCAGTCTTCCCACCACGGGTCCTCAAGAAGAACAGATGGATGTTGCAGGACCCGGCCTCAGCTGGTCCTCCCGGCACCTACAGGCTGCAGGGGCTCGATGGACACGAAGGGTTCATCTCCCTTCCATGAAACACGGGTATTTATTTTCAAAGATACTGCTTGAGTATCACCTTTCTGAGTTTATGTGACTGCCAGACCCGAGTCCTGCCTCGCTGGAGAAGTCAGTGCCCACGAGCAAACGGCCTGTTCTGAGGTCTCTGCATTTTGGAATATTTTGGAAAAGGGTTTTCTTGTAGGATCCAATTTCCTTTCTGTTTCTCATGGCAAGAGCAGAGGTGGCAAGAGGCTTTGGGGAGACGTTGGCTGCTGCCTGCTTTCAGTTCTGCCTGCAGAAAGCAAATGTCATCTGGAATATTTTTTATTTTTTTTTTCCTTCTTCTTACTCTGGAGGACTTTGCGAGGGGCTCTGCCTGCTGGGTGCACAGTGGGAAACAAAACAGAGAGAAAAAATGCTAAGAACCAAAAATACCAGGAGCAAGAAACACAGAAGTGGCTAAAATCGGAGTCTTCAGGAGCAGGTATGGACTTCTCCCCGGGAGAAGCAGCAGAGGGAACTCCACCAGGTGCAGCCCAGCACCTCCCCAGGCTTTCACCTTTCCTGCCGGTCGGTGTCCCTGGGAAGCAGCCCCCGGACCCGCAGCCCAGGGAGGAGGTTCCACTGCCCGGGACGGGGTGCGGGAGGACGAGGACGTCGTGTGGCCGCCGTCAGCCCCCTGCGCCGTCGACCGCCCTTGGCAATCCCACTCTTCCAGCCAACTCCTCTTCCTAGAAATGCCTTTGGGAGCACACTCCTCCTCCCCGCCTCCCGTCCCTGCTGCGCTCACCGCCTGGCCCTTCTCCTCTGGGCTTTGCTGCCCCAACATGGGAAGAAAGCAACAATTCCTGTTTCCAGACTCTGGTCTCCAGTTGCTGTAGCTAAAAAAAAAAATCTCTTCTCTAGTCCCTTCTCATAACCTGCCTCTTTTCAACCCCTCTTGCTCTGCGATGTCCCTCCCCAGGCTGCCTCTGGTGCTCCCTCTACCCAGCTCAGGTCCTCAAGGCATTTACAGGTCTGAAGGGTCGTTCTCAGCAGGGTTTCCAGACAACTTCTGCTGCTTTGTTCTCCCGGCCCAGAGGACACCAGTTCCACTTCAAAAATGTTTACAACTTGCTGTTTGTTTTCTTGTGGAACTCGAGGCTATCTCAACATCTAGCAGCCATGAATGGGCACAGTCTACTGAGGAGTTAAAGCCCTTTCATGAAATCACCTCAAGAATAAATAACAATATTCCCATTCTGACATTGTGGATACCTGACTGTATTAAAATGCATCAAGAACCACCCGACCCTTTATCTCCTGATCCCTTCCTATAAAACAAAGCTGCAGAACATAGGGCTCTTCTCAAAGCTAACCAGAAAAAATGATTATAGCATCACCCAACGCCAGGGCACTTAACCTCTGCTAACACAAGGCCAAGACTGCAGCTGAGCAGCAGCATGGCTCTGTTGGCTGAGTGAGATGGGAGGCAGCCTTGAGATGAGAAGCTCATGAAGTTCATGCAACGCTGCCCGTCCCAGCAAAGCTCGGGGCGCAGATGGATGGGCTCAAGCAAGCGGTTCCCAGGCACTGGCCGTGCTGCAGGTTAGTGATGGCACCACACGCGACCCCAGGTGTGACCAGTACCTCACGGGGCTTCACATGGGCAGGGTTCTTCCTCTGTTTGGCACTTAAAGTGCAAGAAAAATGATGCTAAAACTCTCTCCAGTGTTACTCTCTCATCTTGCTGTGCAATCATTCAGGTGGAAAATAATGACACGCTTAGGAAAATAAGCAGCCAAAATGCACTGTGGTCAACGTCTGGACCAAAGAGGTCTAGAAAAGTTCAACTTTCTCAGCACGGACTTTCCCACGTCTCCATTTCTTAGCTCCTCTGTCTCCATGAGCACAGATTACAGGATCTTCTTTTGGATAATATGGATGTGTCCCTCTTTGCAACGCTGAAGATACCCAGCACATTGGCTTGTCCTGGCACTTTGCTGCTTGGCTTATTTCCCACATGTAGAAATATTTCCCCGCTTTAGTAATTTCATGAACAACCTAAAAGCTTTTCCACTTGAATAGAAGAGAGAATGGGAAGAGTTCTGACTTTGGGAAGGAGAGCTGGAGTTTTTGTTGTCCTGCTTAATAGACATTTCCATTTCCAAATACAGACAAGATGATGCTTGATGTTTCAAAGGGATGCAATGACCTTGCTGCTTGGGTAGAGCCTTGTGGTGTGAAGCTGAGAGGCTGGTGTTAATGCTGGAGAGAGGCTGAATGAATAAGCAAAGAATCAGCAATGGGTGCGTTTTCAGCATGAGTAAGCGCTGGAGGCACCGGGGAAAGGAAGCTCGCCGGGCTGGCGGGTGGTGTCCTCCCCATCGGGTGGGATCCGGGCGATGGGAGCATCGTGCCCTCTTAGTACGGAACAGCATTGCATTAGCAGTCGTTTATAACAGACAATTTGCAGCATCACTAGCCAGTTACCAACCCACCAGTCACTGCTCTCCATTACAGAAACGCCGTACCAGCACTGGAAATGGGAGAACCGGGGCAGGGCAGTGGGATGGGGGCAACCACGGGTCCGCGCTAAGGTGTCTCTGGGTCCTTCCCAGCACCCAGCCTGGACGTGACACCTCCTGCCTGGCTCCACCGTCTGCTCAGCAGCTGCATTTTCTGCTCCATTAATAACCCCCTCCCTGCTCCCTCGCTGCTCAAAAGGCTCTCGGCAGACTAAAAATCAAGCTGGCGGATTTTTATGTTGAAGCAAGTGCTTTCAAACCGTATTAAATCTCTTAATTATTAATAGAGGAGTTGTAATGTGCCAGTAGGAAGCCAAACAACAGTTTTGGAGGGAAGTGTTGGTAAATCAGGAGCCAGCATCTTAGTCACATCTTTTCCACCGCGCCACTGCTTCTAACACATGAGGTAATTCTGCAAGTCTGGCTGCGTTAGTCACCAACAAATTGCATTCACAATTAAGGAGAACTCAACAGTCCTCCAGAAACCTCTCATTTTTCTCTGGCATTCAATCCACTGCCGTCTTACGTCCCCCAGAAAAAGAAAACTCTCCCATCTGCCACCCCGGCAACCGTATGGGATTCTTGGAAAATGAAGGCAATTAAAGTTCCCTGGGGGATCACAGCTCCCAGATCAGCTCGGGGTGGGTGGGTGGGGGGGTGTTTGGGAGGATCAAATATTTGAGGTAAACACCTCCTGCGCAGGGGACAGCCCTGCCTCGCTGCTCGGGGGGGGTTGCCAACCATAAAAGCAGCTCCTTACGCAGCGGAGGGTGCCCAGGGGCGGTGGGAGCTGCAGGAACAGTGACCCACACACTCTC
>JAHREE010143172.1:0-11285 GCA_033628505.1 Tringa tobata | reverse complement strand
CCCCCGAGGTGGTCCCATCTGAACCCCGCTCACGCGCCCGCCCCGGCCCCTTCACAGTCTCGGCTGCCGGGAGACCGGGGAGCTTTGGGACGTTTTCAGCCTTTTCAGTGCCTGTGTGGTACGGCTGGGAAGCAGCGCTGCCCTCGCAAAACACTCCCACATTCGTCAAAAGGCTTTCGTGAGGCAGAGCCTGGGCTACATCCTCAGCCCTGAATTAAACCTGCTGCAGAGAGAGGAACCAAAGAACACGTTCGGCCATTTCTTTAAAATATTTTGGCTGTGGTGACATTTATAGGTGGCAGAGAGACCTAATTTACTATCATTGCGCTTTCAGCAGTCTCAATAAAAATTTTGGCGAGGCTCACGCTTGAGAGATGCTGCCCAAAAGCAAACTCGGATGCAGAGTGAGGGAGGGGGACACGGAGCCGGGACGGGGGGGCTGAGGGGGCGTTGCATGGCAGCCACGGAGCAAAACGCACCCCAGGACCCAAAATCAAAGGGTTCTGGAGGAGGGGGCCAGAGGGACGGAGAGGAGAAAGCCAAAAAGAAAGGGCTGGGCAGCGAGTCTGAGATGGGCACATCAACTCCTGACAAAATAGAGCCTGTTCTGCTGCTGCCCCAGGGAAGGCTTTGTTGTAGCATCTTTGATTCCTGCATCCATTTCCCCACAATGGCCTTAATGTATTTTCAAATACGGCTTTATTTGAAAGTAAAATTTCCATTAGCCAATATTTGTCTGAAGCAGTTTCTTTGAAGAAAATACTGCTATGCGGCTATCTCCACACTAATTACATGAATTAAGAAAGCAATGAAAGTGCAATGTCTGTATTTTCTTTCCCGGGCTTTCAAGAAAGCTGTCTTTTAAGCCGCTGAAGTTTAAGGCACTTGTTTAGCTCTCTGGGAGGGGGATCTAATTTAATTCAGTTTGCGAGAAGCACCCTCAGATGTTCCCGGAGCAGATCAGACAAACGGAGCGGTGCTGTTCAAAGGCAGCAGCTTCTGCAAAGTCTCCCGAGAGGCTGCGCTGGGAAGAGCTGCGGGTGGTGGGAGTCAGACTCTGAAAAGGCTGTCTGTCCCTCCATCCACCCATCTGTCCATCCGCCCCAGGAGCAGCAGACCCGTGGGAACACCGCGCAGCAGATTCCAAGCCCCCCATAACTCATTCCTGCCGAGGAAGGGCAAAGGGGCGCCTGGACCCGTTAGGAAAAGGGCCCTTCGCCTGAGAAATTACCTTTGTTTTAATGGATGAGCCTGTAGAAAGTATTTTGACGTATGACTACTAGTTCACATGGGGTTAGCCACAGAACTGGAGACTTATTTTATGAGAATATTTGGCTTAATTTTCAAGTTCAATTTGCGGAAAGTTTCTAGACCAAGAGCCAACTGAGAAGTGAAAGAGCTAAGGCTCTGAGAACTTGTTATGCCAAACTCTGGGGGATATGAAAAGCCCACACAGCAGAAAAACAGATAAACCATCCGGCTTTGACCTTTTCCTTCTGTGAGCCCAAAACAAGGAGCAGAGGTGTGGGGGGAGCTGGAGGCCCTTCAGCACTGGACTTTTCCTCTCGGCCAAACAGCCTGAAATATCAGATGAAGTTTGTCATTTCCCTCTGCCCTCCCCAAACAACATCACGGCTCTCGTGGCCTCCAAGCATCGCTCTTTTTCACGGATCTCAAAATACCTTATGCTTCTTACCGTTTGAAGCATACAGATGCTTCAAAAATAAATCCAGGATTATTTAAGCACGACACAGGAAAGAATTTTGAAATATATACATATACATGTATTTATATGCAAGGTTTAAAATGTATTGCCATCAGCAACTGAGCCTCGAGTATATTTATCTGCAGAGTCTACAGAGTACACTGCTTGTGCTCCGCACGGAACAGGTTTGAAGATGTTTGCCAGGCCCTTGAATCACTGAAGTTTATGGAGCTTTCAGGCTGCAGGCACAATCTGGGACTCACAAGTTAAAACTGCCTTAGAAAAAACAAACATACAGACACCCTTACAACAGTCTGCACCAAAGAGAAGGAAAAAAAAAAGAAAAAGTCATAAGATATTTTGAAAATTATGTCATCTGGAATAAGTCAAGCAACAGACTGGGAATTTTAGGATCTTTTCTCAAATAAGAAAACTGGGAGATAGGCGGTTTCTGGTTTAAACTGTAAATAATCTCTAATCCCCTTGAGCACGAAGCCAACCCCACATCTAAAATACAAAATGCAAGACCCCAGAGACGTTTGCCGAAACCCCCCTGCCTTGCCCGGGCAGAGAAACACCACTGGCTCCCAACCGGAGTGGGAACCTGCCTTTGCTGGCCAAAATATCTGCTTTTTTGTTGCAGAAATTTGGCATTTTCCACTCTCCCCGGGTCCCAGCCCACCCTGCAGAGCCGCCACCACCAGCCTCTGCAGCAAACTTGGTGTTCTGCCTGGCACAAACCCTCACACTTCATTTTTGCTGTGATGTCCCCAGTCTTGCTCTCGTAACCTCTGACTATTTCCCATGACCCCGAACCGGGGAGGAAACCAGTGCATTTGGGGGAACTTCACCCCAATCTCCATCCAGTGCAGGTTGATGTTCTGCTGCTGAGGGGCAGTTTCATGGCTGAGAACCTCTGCTCCTCTAGCCGGGATGATGTGCAGCTCTGTCAGGGGTGTCCCCATCTCCACAAGCCTCGTGGCATCACCTCGCACCTCTGGCAGGAGACGCAAAAGATGCAAAACCCAACCAGCCCCACCAGGAGGGAGGGAAAGACAAAAATAATTGTGGATCATGACACTGCTTGGAAGACAACACTTCAAGCAGCAATTTCCCTGGGGACCCGGGGTTGGGGACCACCCAGGATACCTCTCCCACCAGCCCCGGGCCACCCCGACCCCACTGGGACCATGAACACCAAGGGTGAAACCCCCAGTGCCAGGGTACGACCGCAGTCGGGAACAGGTCTGCTCCTCTTGAAAAGAAAATTAGATAAGGCTTTTCCGGAGGAGCCATGATTATGAGATTTTACCTAATCCCTAAAAAATGCCATTTTTTTTTGTTCGGCAGCCAGAGGAGCCGCCCCTCGAGGCCGGCCTTCGCCATTAAAGCCCAGATTAGGCAAAAGCCCAGGGTTTCGGGTCTGTGCTGAGCTCCGCGTGGCGGCACAGAGCAGGGCTGGTGGGGGACACTTCTCAGCAGCCCCCGAGAGGCGCCGCTCAGAGCTCTGATCCCCCTGGGAAGGGCAGCGGGGACCGGCGGCGGCGGAGGAGGGTCCCGGGGGGACCCCAGCCCCGAGCCACTGGCCCCGCCAACGCCTCTCCCGGCTCTTGGCTTTCTCCGGAGCCGCGGTGGCTCCTGGCCAGCCGGCCACAATGCGGTGGAAGGAAGAAGTAACAGCTTTGTTTTGCCCAAAGCCTTGCAATTAATCAAGTTCCTATTTCCTCGTGGTCCCGCTTCATCTTCCCCAAGCGCCCTGGGCAGTTTCTAGCCCCACGTCAGGCTCCAGCCACCCTGTGCCTGCCACAAGGTTTGCTTTGCCATTTCATATGATCTGAGAGAACCAGAAAATGAAGCTAAAGTAAAAAGAAACGTCTTTTCTATGGCAAGCATGGCTAGGATGGCATTAAGAGTCCGATGCAGTGCAGGAACTCCCAAGCAGGGTGGTGGCCCCAACCCTGCGAGTTGCCATCCCCTGGGCACCAGCTCTCCCACCCAGGAGGAAGATCTCTGTGAGCACAAATCACCCCATTTTTATAGCAACACACGTCAATACAAAAACCCCAGTACTCGTTCCCGGCCTTTTTCCAAATTAAAAATGGGGCTGAATACTGGGGTGGGGGGAGAGCGGGTAAGAATCCAGGTTTCTCAGGGACAGGAGTACTTCATTTGTGAGAAAATTTCTTAAACAGAAGTCCCAGAGATGCCATTTCAGAGGGACATTCCCAAAGTGTCTGACGGGAAGGCAGGATGAGGGTGGGACCCGCTCCTGCGCCTCCTGCACCTCTAATTGCCGTTATTCTCCGGGAATATAAACAACACAAGCAAAATGAGAGAGAGCCACGAAATCCTCTGCAAAACAAGGGCAAGCGAGCAAGGGGGAGAGGAACTGCAGAGGTCGTGTGGGTTAAGGGCTTGTTCCTGACACATCACAGCCTGCTCCGGAGGGCAGCGGGCAGGGGCAGAGATGCCTGCTCTCCTCCTGCCCGCTCTCCTCCTGCCTGTTCCCTCCTGCCTGTTCCCTCCTGCCTGTTCCCTCCTGCCTGCTCTCCTCCTGCCCGCTCTCCTCCTGCCCCCTCCATCCAGCTCACCCCCATCAAGGGGCACTGCATCGAGGGTTCACCAGCTCCCCTGCAATGTGCAGGGCAGATCCCCAGCTGACGGTCTCTGTATGGTCTCACGTTAATCTATAGATAATTTTTTTTTTCCTTTTAAAAGCACTACAGAGTTCCTATCTCCTGAGCCTTATTCATCCCTATAACGGGCACTATACTTATATGGAAAACACAGCTCGAAAGCAGGAAGCGCAAGGGTTCTGCACCTCACTTACAGCGTTTGATAACAAGGAAGGGATTATCTCAGAAATGCTCTGCCCTCTAAGCCTGACCTCCAAGAAACACTGCTGCAGAAGGAAACAGAAGCTCAAAAATTCCCCGTCTAGTCCCTGCTGGGAAGCTCCTCCAACCACCGACACCACCGTGCTCCCCACACCTTGCCCAGTTACTCAAGCCAGTTACCCACGACCAGTTAAACAGCGGGGAGGGCTTTAATAAGGAGAAGAGGAATAAACAACTGGAAGGGGCTCGGCTGCATGTGTGTCCTCATTCCTACCCACATCCATCGGCACGTGGGGGTGAGCGTGGCCCCAAGCACACAACGGCTGCCGGGACCAGCGGGAGGAGATCCATGCCTCCAGAAATGTGGAGAGTGGAGAGGACAGAGAATCATAGAATGGTTTGGGTTGGAGGGGACCTGAAAACTCATCCAGTGCCACCCCCTGCCCTGGGCAGGGACACCTCCCACCACACCAGGTGGCTCCAAGCCCCCTCTAACCTGGCTTTGAACCCCTCCAGGGATGGGGCAGCTCCAATGGGGGATCCCACCTTTGGAACATGACAGTGCTGGCCAGAAAATAACCAGCTGAACTTCAAACTGGGCAAAATTCGACCTGTACGTCAGAAATGGGAGAATGAAACCCCGTATTGCTGTTGGCAGAGTGGGGGTTCTGGACCAGCCCAAAGCTCAGAGCCCCAGACTAACGGGGCTTTGCAGTCACAGCCAGAATTATTTGTACAATCCCAGCAGGAGACAGGAATGGGCAGTGAAAGAGGGAGAAAAAGGGGGAAGAGGCATTTGTCACGGATGTCACCGAGGATGTAGATACAACCTGGCAGCTCCCAAAGCCCTTGCAAAGACTGGGCCACACCAAACAGGGCGGAAACAGCCCGAGATGAAACAAAACTGATGAGAGGGACAGCTGGCTGGGCTGGACCCAAGCCCCCGCCACCCTCCTGTGCCCCCACCGGCTCTGGGACCCCAGGAGCAGCCCCTGGCACGTACCCCTCATTCATCCCACGGGGTGACATCATCTTCCTCGCTCCGACACCCAGCAGGAGCATCCAGCTGACGAGGAGGGCAAGTCTTTCTGCCAAGTCAGCGAGATGTTATCTGGTGAGCACAGCAGCTCCTTATTAACCGTCCTCAATTGCGTTTTAAAGGTGTGAAAAGCGCAGCCGGGACTAACGAGCATCTCCCTTTGCAAGACCAGCTGGTTCCACTTCACCCCCCGGCTCATCTAACACCGCTGTCGGAATTAGTAACTTCAGCTGCAACCGGACATTTTCCTGGCTTGAAATGGAACCCTTCTGAGCAGCTGCCATCCTGGCCCTCGCTGCCGAACCCGGTGTGATAAAGACAGGATTTACTCTTAGGATGTAAATCCCAGGGCAGAGCAGAGTCAAGGCTGGTGCTGCTGGAGCTGCCTCTTGGACTAACCACCTTGGCCTCTTCACCGCTATTTACCCAACTAGACAGTCCGTATAATATATAACGAGTATCTGTTAAAGAAAAATAATAAAAGAAACTAAAAAGCAGCTGAGCATTTCTAGATTTTCAACTAAAAAGGCAGAAATGACAGTATTTTGTGAGAGCAGCTGAGATCACCACTGACAGCAACCACGGGTTAACTCCGCGGCCAGGAGGAAGCTCAGCTCCACCAGGATGGCACGTGTTTATGGATGATGTAAAGCACTGTATTTTATAGGAAAATAGACCCACTCTGGAGGATAGGTTTTTATAGGTTTTTTCCACTGTACGAGTTAAACTGTCCGGGATTGGGGGTGCCAGGGCGGCCACCGCATCACCCACGGGAGCACCCGCAGCCTCTTTGCCGGGCTCCCCCCGAGCTCCGCTGGGAGAACAACAAAATGCCGGTGTCTCCCAGCTCCTCTGTGCCCCACAACACAAAAGCTGAGCACGGCTGCAAAGAGTTCTTGGGCTTTCACAGCCCGCAACTCACTCCCCCGACATGCTCTCTGTGTGCCTTCAGGGGGGTCTTTCTATAAATAAAAGAAGTTTATTCTAGCTGCCAGCTTCACACGGCATCCAGAAACCAAGAGACTCTGCCCTGAATTCCTAACCAGGTCCTGCTGCCCGTTACACCTGGCTCATCTCCCCGACACGGCTCCCCAAATCAGCAAGATTTGTTCTTCAGGTAATTTGACTAACGAAGCAGGGTACGGTAAAGGTCCCATCACTCCTATTTACTGACAACTCCACAAAAGTTTAATAAAAAAAAAAAAGAAGAAGAAAAGCAAACCTAAACAATTTATTTTTGCTGCAGAAATCTGCATTCTGCGTGGGTGCAGGGAGCAGAGCTGCTGAATAAGGCTGTGTCATGTTTACGTAGTTATTTTTCAGAGTGGAAAAAGTGACTTAAATTCTGTGAGGAACCAGCAGCATCTGAAGGTCTATTTACTTCTCCTCGTGTGCTTTCGCTTACGTGTGTCACAGCTGATAATTGCCGAGGCTGTTTGCAGTTTTAAGGGATTATTTATTCAAAAAACCCCCACCATTCTATCCTGTTTGATACATTGGGGATGCTGCACTGCTTTGCCTGCTGCTGGACGTGGAATTGGGGTGGTGAGGGACTTCAGAGGAGAGCACGGGGATGGGGCAATGGGAAGAAGGTGCCGTCCCTCACGTGGTGTGTCCTGGCCACCAGCACCACGGCCACAGAGAGCCATCACCCCTCTCTGCCCACCAGCCCAAGACTCCCCCAGCTTGGGCCAACCCTAGGGAGAAGCCACCCATGGAGGCTCTTCTGCAAATATATATTAATACTTGAAATTTATCTCATTTTCAGGCAGGGAAGGAGAAAACGCTGCTCAAGTTTTAACTGGGATGCCTAATGAAGATTTATTCTGGTCCTGTAAATCAAAAGCACATGGGAATAGCCTCTCTTCCTCAGATTAACTGGGTTATTTTTTTCGTGACCACTAGACCTTAGATCTGCTCCTCATGTCTTTCCATGCCCACGGAGGGCAAGAAATGGCCATACTTGGTCAATGAGAAAATAAAGTAAAATGCAAACAGACACGTGATAACTAAATCCAAGTTTCCCAAAGCTATTATTTCCCTGAAGGCAGAGCCCCGGGCGAAGGACTGGCAAGCAGCAGGAGTTGGGGCTGGCCAGGCAGGATGGCCAACGGGCCCAAAGAGTGGGGAGACACCGTCCAACATGGGCAGTGTCATTGGGCTGGTTGGACCTCCTTGAGAAATTGGGTCAAAATGCCTGCTAATATTTCATTTTGAAGGAGTAACAGATGGTATTTCCTTCATCAAGTGATTTTTTTTTCCCTGCATTCCTTACTTTTGACTTGGTTTGCACCTACAAAGCAAATTCCCGGGCAAGCGGCAAAGGCGTTGACTTTGTGGAGGGAGCTGCTCTCTAATGACCACGCCAGCACAAAACCCAGCAGACACCCACCAGCACGTGGACCCATCCTGCACTGAAAGGACACCAAGGCTGCCAAGGAGTGGGCTCCAAATGCTGACACAAGCCCTGGAGAAGCTTCGCTCTTTGGCTGCCCGTGGCGGGCCCCACCACCTCCCCTAGGGAGAGAGAGAAGCATTACAGGATGTATCACATATAGAAACATAGAACGGTTTGGGTTGGAAGGGACCTTAAAGATCATCCAGATGATGTGACATGATCCCAGAAGTCCTGTCAGATTGTCCTTTGGTGGCAGCAAAAGACTTAAAAAGGGCAGAGGGGGGGATTAAATTGAGTGCTCAGAGCCAACGCTGGGAAACATCACTGCAAAGACGTGGCCAAGGACTTAAAAAAAAATGTGTCCAGCTTTCATATTCTAGTCTTATTTGGTCTTGTCTGCACGTTCATACGCACAGGAGCACAGGCTGCCCATTCTGTGGAGCCACAGTGCAAAAATGCAGCCCATCTCGTTACCCCCCATTCAAAACAGCCCCACACAACACGGAATTACTGTGAGGGGCTCCATCCACCTCCTCCAGTAAGATTATTTTCCAAACTGTAACACATCAGTTGTTCAACTTTGCAAAGCACTGCAAAAGCAGCGGCAAGTCACAGGTAGGAAGCCAGCCAGAAGCACCCAGTATTATACCCAACGGCTAATTTAAGACTGAGGATAACGTGTATTTTAAGCACTGAAAGGTGACTCTACGGAGGATGTAACAGGACTTTGCCTGTGTCCGCAGCACCCACCTCTGGTTTGGCCGTGGCCAGATGCAGGGGCTCGGAGCGGCCGCCCCCGCAGCGGCACAGCAGAGGGCTTTGAACAGTGCAGGGGACACAGAAGAGACTCAGAAATAAAGCAGAGAGGAAAAAACACAAAGCAAACACCCACGGAGGAGTCGGTTATCTGCAGTGCTACACCCCACGTCGGAGCCTTCACAGGTGTGAATCGCAGAGCCACAGAGCAAGGTGCTTTTCTAAAAGGATTTTAAAAACCGCAGTCTGAAATCTGTTATTCTTCACAACCACACAACTGAGTTTGAAAACTTCCCCCACCCCAGCTGAAGTGTGTGTCTACGCTACAAACACAGCGCTTTCTGGTTCTCATTTTGCCACGTTTTCTGCAAGGGCAGGATAAAGAAACCCAGCACTTATTGAGAGACAGAGCCCCCTCCCCGGGGCTGCGGTGGCCCCTCCAGCCCCGGTCCCCAGCGCCGTGACAGCTCCTGGCATGGGACAGCCATCCTGCTGACTCACCGAGTACAACTCCCGCCCAGAGCAAAGTTTTTCCATAAAAATAAAAACCAGCCCTAATAAATAAACGCATTCCCATAGTAAAATCCCAACTGGCGGCTGGGAAGGAAGAGCCTTCGCCCTCCAGGACAACCATCTCCCTCCAGCACAACCATCTCCCTCCAGCACAACCATCTCCCTCCCGGGTGGGGAAGGAGGACCAGGCTGGAGGGAAGGCAAGTGTGAGTGGGACGGAGCTGTCCCCGGGAGGGGTGACAGCAGGGAGGTGGGGAGACATCGTCCCCAGCGTGGCCACGGCCATAAGGCTGGGGAAGAAGCCACACACTCACCAGGAGGATTGAGGAACCGGCTGGGCTCCCCGGGGAGCAGACCTGGGGGAGGTCACCACCATTCAGATGGGAGCCGAGAGGCTTCTGTAAACAAAAGCTCAACCGAACGGCTCTGCTTTCATGGGCAGAGGTCACGATTTTTGGCATTGCACATTTAAAGGCAACCTTCGAATGCGTCACTGCTCATCACAGCTAAAGGAAAACAAGGAACCCCCCAGACTCGCAGCCCTCGCTGTGTGTGCTCCAGCAAGTCTCCCACTGAGATAACAGGAGCTGCTTCCACAAAAGCATCGGTTTTCAGCTTAATAAGAAGCAAGACCATCAACAAAACGAGCCAACCCCTTTCCCTGCCGTTTCCCAAAGCGCTGTTGTGGAGGGTGAGCAGTTGTGCCCCCACTCCCATGTGGCCAGCAGCCACCGTGCCCAGTGTCACCGGGGACACCCCACGTGGGCTCCGCCGGGGCTTGGAGGATGAGGTGGAAGCAGCGAATCCAGCTGTGGGGGGGAGGCAACCCCTGGGTAAGCAGGCACAGAGGGGCCGAAGTGACAGCTACACGTGCTGCTTAAAAAGAATAACATCAAGTCAGATGCTTCAGTTCTCATTGAGAGATTGGATTAAAGATATTTATTTACATATTTGAGGTTATGGAGAAGAAAATATTTGCCTCGTGGTTCCTGTGCAACCTGCCCTGGGTGGACCTGCTCTGGCAGGGGGTTGGACAAGATGATCTCCAGAGGCCCTTCCAACCCCACAGCATTCTGTGATTCTGTGATTATTCCCCTTAAGACTCACTTTTCAACCTTTAGCTCAACACGGACTGAGAACTTAGGTACTCCTGCGACTGTAAAAACGATCACACAATCAGTGGGTTTGAGGAAAAGCACCAAAAGCCACAAACCCTGTGAGAGCCACCGGAGCTGCCTCACTATTGCTACTCACTATTGCTCTGTGCAAAATTGCAAAGGCCCCCGAACCGCTGGCAAGGAAATGGTTTCACTGCTGCTCTGCTCAAGTAATTCCTGAGCAACAGGAAGACGCCTCCATTCCTCAAAGCCCCACATGGCTTTAACTGATTCATTCTGCTGAAGTTCTTTACGATTTCCTTTAAAAGAGAAATTATTAGGACGAGGCAACCCTTGGAATCTGAAAAACTGCAAATTTGGCAAACAATTCCTTTAAGGTCACAGCAAGACTCGGGCTGACAAACCTTGCTGTATTATAAGTCACATCATTTTTTTTCGCCTTGAAGGACAAATAAACTCTAAACATCCTGTTGGGGGAACGGTATGTGACCGACTTCCAGAGCCCCCACCAACAGTGTGGGCACGAGACGTCGACGCATCTTCCCTCAGTACGTCACACACCACGCACACCCTGCGTTTAGAGGTGTCCTACCTGCTGGGTGCTCTATTCCACCACCACCACACTCCTCGCAGGTGCGTTCTCGGGGCAGGCAGACCCCCAGGGACCCTCAGGGCCGAGCTGAGCCTCACGCCCTGCTCCTGGTGCCCAGGCCGGGCGGGTTTGGTGCCCACGGTGCCCAGGCAGCTCCAGGATTTAGCGGCAGTGATGGAGAGGAGAGAGGCAGAGCAGATGGATGGCAACCAGAGCCCGTCCTCTGTTCACCCGCGCACTCCCGCAGGCAGCAGCGTCTGGACTTACCTTCCTGCCCCCCCAAATGGCCACAGGCAGGGGCTCACACCCCCCGACACCCCCCAAACC